>JAEMOT010002500.1:184834-199054 GCA_019297695.1 Apostasia ramifera | reverse complement strand
GTGAAATATGTGAAATGCGTAAAATTTAAATGAATATGGTGTGATAGTGGTAATATTTACGAAATTGATGGTGAAATGGGTAATTTCGTGTAAATTTCATGTCCTGTATGTAAAAACCCCTAGTTTTTTTGGAAAAAATAAATGGGGGCAATCAATTCACGAGTCATACATACATGCAGAAAGAACTATACAAAGACTGAAGTCGTAGTCGATCAGGTGTCATCGAGCCAACAATTAGATGTTTTGAAGAGCAGCGGTTAAACATATTGCGGTCGAACACTAGTTTGAATCGACTTTGAGCTTAAGGGAAGCTCAATGACCAGAATTAGATAAATTTTAATATAACTGTCGTGCGAGTTGCTAAGTCTAGCCAAATCACTCGGAAAACGCTACTAAATTATCGATTTAACTTCAAGCATGAGCAGCACATGATAGAAATCATCATCTAATTCAAAGGATGGATAGAGAAGGGCACTTGACAGGAAGAATATATGCCTTTCGTCCTCGTGTTGATAGAAAATTTTTCGAGCATCAAATCTGCCCTTTACGAATCCCTTCACGAAGGCTTCTTCGCTTGAGCCCTTTAACTCCAAAAGTCACTTAATTTGTGTGTTACCTTCATCTCTCTCTCTCTCCCTCCCTCCGAATGAAACTTTAAAGGAATAATTACCTACATATCACATAATTTAGTTTTATTTATGCCTTACCCATCCATTCTTAGTTAATTACGCTATGCACACTCAAAATATTACAAAATCTTATATACACATATTTGAGTTAAAATTTAATCAAAATCAATTTGAAAAAAAATATTCTGTTAGTAAATCATTAAAATTATATTTTTACTCTTAATGGTACATATTTTTCTCTTCCTCAATACTACACTAAAGCGCTGATTTATCCTAAAATCAATTCACGTCGCCGATGTCTCCTTCCTTTGCCGTCACCTAAACATTAAGGTTTTAGGATTTTCACTCAAAATATATTTAAATATCTTTAAAATAATATGATAAACGGCTCAGATTTTTTGTAATCTAACTATAGTTAGGTTATTGAAAAATTATGATTACTCATTATAATAAAAATAAGTTAAAATGTGTGTATGTAAGATTTTATAACGTTTTGAGTGTGCATAGCATAATTAACTAAGAATGGATGGGTAAAACATAAATAAAACTAAATTATGTGGCATGTAGGTAATTATCTCAACTTTAAAACAACTTCTTAGATCAATAACATAGTTTTCTTTTTTTTTTAAATATTTGTTTCTCTCTATTTTTTGCGCCTTTTGATTTGTTCTACAAATATTTTTGTCAAAAAGATCTTCTAAGCCTTTGAACATAATATAATATCAACACACAAATTTAAAAAGCCGAACTATTTAAAGTTTTACAAGCTACATTCACTCGCCAAATCTTTCGCCAGACAGACTACTCTGTTATACTCCTCATTCCAAACGAATATGAAGGCTGTCACTTACAATTAAGGGTCTATTTGTTTGTAAGATTAAATTTAATAAAGTTAAAATTAAACTTAAATAGAAATATACTTTTATTGAAAATTATGAATGATGTGAAATAAAGTTAGTTATTATATTGAAATATGTGACAAATATGATATAAATTGGTTATTATTTTTGTAATATGTGTAAGATGTGAAATAAAGTTAATTTTTAATATTAAATTTTATATGTGATGTGATATGCTAGGTTAAAATTAAGGGGCATTTACCTGCATGCCACACAAACTTTTTAAAATTACACCACACACTTTCTTCACAAAATTTACACTAAAAATTATGAAGAAAGTGTGTGTGGTGTAATACATGAAGTTTTATGTGGCATGTGGGTAATTATTCCTAAAATTAAACTAGATTAATTTTTAACTTCAAAACAAACGGGGCCTAATTGACAAATTCATATCATTGACAGCTTATGAGAGTGATGTCTGTGAAGCTACAACCTTTCTCAACCATACAAAGTACTACAAACTTAGCAAGACTTAATAAACAAACGAGGAAACTCAATTCTCACTAGGGGTGTGCAAACTATGGTTTAAATCGAAAACCGAATCGAACCGTTTAAATTTAGCGGTTTGGTTTGGTTTAAAATCTAACGGTTTGGTGATGATTTGATATTTTGAATATTTCGGTTAATTTGTTTGGGTTCAGTTTCACGTGTTTGGAAACCAAACCGACCAAATTAACTGATTATATAACCCACATATAAATATGATTTTAAGGTTAGGTCAGTTCAGTTGTATTATAGTAGTTTTACAGTATTGACTTTGAATCTATTGAAATGATAGTGTATATTTATATTTATAAGTTTTTATAGTGTATTTTTTTTAAGTGTGTTAATTAAGATGAATTCTTACAACGGAGACTATCTGA
Source organism: Apostasia ramifera (assembly GCA_019297695.1). Classification (NCBI taxonomy): domain Eukaryota; kingdom Viridiplantae; phylum Streptophyta; class Magnoliopsida; order Asparagales; family Orchidaceae; genus Apostasia; species Apostasia ramifera. Next base: position 196,663 of record JAEMOT010002500.1, on the reverse strand, counting down.
AAACTTAAAAAAATATTAATCATTTTTGATAAACGGATGGAATTTTTGTTATGTAATTTTGATTATGCTGTGATATTGATGTAATGATATGTGCAATTGCTTCCGAATTTTTTCTATATTTTTTGTTAATTTACTTATTGTGCTAAATTATTTTTATTTTAAAGCTATTATCTAGATCTTATTAATATATCAATATTTACTATCATTATAAGAAGATTAAGAAACTTTTTGAGATAAAAAAATATAATTTTAACCGAACCAAACCAAACCAAACCGATAATTATTTGGTTGGTTTGGTTTGATTTATAATCTAATTTGGTTGGTTTGGTTTCATTAAATCTAAAACCGAACTCAAATTTTTTTTTTTTGGTCACCAAATCAACCAATTAAACCGAATGGACAGGCCTAATTCTCACTGTACAATCGACACTTTCACCTTCTTTCCTTTTAAGTTTCTCCCCCTTTTGCCATATAACTTGCAGTTTTTCTTTGAAGAACATTTTGTAATAATAGTTCATCAATAATCTATCTCGTATCTATTTTGATGACGTAGGTAATTTTGTCCTATTTTCCGCACTTATTTTCTGAGATATTTTCTATGTAACATCATAATTAATACTTATTTTTTTACCTTTACTACTCGACTATTACTTTTTCTCTAGGGATGGTCTTCTCGAAGAGATGAGATTTTTACATTCATAACAATTATTTAAGTTAAACATATATGCTTCTTCCTTGTTCCTATATCTCATCCAATTCAACCCCTCATTTCCTTTGTAATCACCCTAAAGCTATCCCACCTTTATTATCTCATTCTTCCTTTCCCCCCCCCCCCCCCTTTTTTTTTCTTTTTCTTTTTCCTTTCTTCCTCCTACTTTTTGAAAGAAAAGAGTGAAATGCAAAGTTTGATAAAAGAATATAAAATATATTATAAAATGATAAATATCTAGTTTTATGTTTATTGTAATTTTATGGCATCCACGACCAAAGAGGGCAAAGAGTGATCGCTGAGTAATATTCTAAAAGAAAAAAAAAATCGTTAGAACAAAGTGCGGCTCCTGACAGGCTTTTAGGCCGATAAATGGTGGCAAGAGAAACACACGAATGAATTATCATGCATCGAATATATAAGTAAACGATGTGATCCCAAATAGTAAAAGCATTTTTTAGGAAAAAAATTCATGAAAACAATAATGGAAAGCTCCGTAGTTAAGCGTGCTTGAAATGAAATAGTACCGTGATAGGTGACCTCTTAGAAAATACGAAGTATCCCAAATAGTACCTCTACATTTAAATTACGAGATGTTACAAATTTTAAAATAATTTCGTTTAACACATCTATGATCCTTGAAAAGTTATTAGCCATTAAATTAATCCTTGTGAGAAAAAGGAATATGTCTCAAATTAATAATTGATTTCTTAAAATTAAATGCTAAAATAACAAATTTTAAGGTAAATAGAAAATTTCAACAAATATTTATTTTTTAAAATTGTAATACCAAATCTAAATTGTCCACTTAAAAAAAAAAAATTATGGCAGCTGTGCTTGGCTCCATCATACATATATGAATAAAAAGGTTGGATTAGTTTTTACAAAATAAATAATCATGAAAGTGTGACTAAAATTTAATGACTACTTTATATTTTTTGCTACTTTTATTATTTTTTAAAGGCAACTCAAAATAGATAGAGTCAAACTACAAGATTTATCTAAATTACTTAATTTCATTATTGTAGAAGGGGTAAATTACATCCAAGTCTCAGAATTTAAGGCTTAATAACGCAAAATTTCACATTATAACATCGAAATTTCTGAGTTTTAATCAATTATAAAATGAGTTTTTTTTATTATTAATTTTTTTTTAAAATTACCATTATACCCCCTCCTCCCCCTCTCTCTCTCCTCCCGATACCAGCGGTAGCGCGGCCTCGCGCTTGCGCAGGAATCGGGAGGAGAGAGAGAGAGGCTGCGGCTACGCGGCATGTGTGACCCACCGGCGGCCGTGCGATGTGCGCGCGGATCGGGAGGAGAGAAAGGGAGAGGGTTATAATGGTAATTTTAAAAAAATTTAATAATAAAAAAATTAAAAAAACCCATTTGATAATTTATTAAAACTCAGGGTCTCGATTTTATAATTTTAAAAACGTGAACATGTGCGTTATTAAGCGATAAACTCAGGGACCCGAGTGTAATTTACTCTTTTAGAAATATATATTATTTATATAAAGTGTCCAAATATTAATTTAAAATAAATAAATAACTTACTTATCTCCAGTAAGATTTATTTAAATTATTATAAATTATATAAAATATTAATTACTATGTAAGAAAAATGTCACTCATTTCTAAAAATATGATATATGATGCAGCCAAATATATATAGCTGCATGATTTGTTGTTATTAAATTTTTTTTTCTCTTTTATGATCAGCCTACAGAAAGAGAAAAGATTTACAAATATTTATATATTCTTATTAGATATATTTCTGATAAAATAAATTAGCATTGTGTTTCTATTTTATAAATTTCATCGTGTAAATCTACTGTTGAGTTGGTTGGTCAAAAAATAATTTTTATCTCAAATAAATATATATATTTATATATATATATTTACTTGAATTTCAGTTATTGAGTTGGTTGGTTCAAAAATATTTTTTATCTCATATAAATAAATAAATAAATAAATATACTTTTCTATTTATTACTATAACAGAATATTTTTTTTATACATTACAGTTAGTTTTTGGCTTAAGCTGCAATAGCTCTCACAATGAAGTTAATCAGCATTAGATAAAATCATTTACTTTAATTTTTGTTAATCTTTGGATCATCGTCAATCTATCATAAATAACCTAATATTATTATTATTTTAAATAATCAGGTTTCTTATTTCATTTAAATTTATAACTAGAATTTGAAATTTTCTACTATAATTAAGATAGAGTTAGATTTGGATAAGATAATTTGACGAGAATAAATAAAATATGTAAAATATAATTTGTGATCAGTGTTTTTCATAAGTTTTGTAATTTTTTAAAAATTGAGTATTAAATTTAAAATATTTATTAAATATGATATTATATGTATAATTATATACATTATTATTGATTAGAACAAAATATTCTTTTTTATATACTATAATTAATCTTTGACATAAGATGCTATAGCTCTCACAATAAAGTTGATCAGCATTAAATAAAATCATTTACTTTAATTTTTATTAATCTTTGGATCATCGCCAATCTATCATAAATAACCTAATATCATCATTATTTTAAATAATCGAGTTTTTATCTCATTTAAATCTATGACTAGAATCTAAATTTTTTTACTATAACTATATAAGAGTCAAACTTAGATAAGATAATATGACGAAAATAAATAAAATGTGTAAAATATAATTTATAATTAGAATTTTTCATAAGTTAATTTCATAATTTTTGAGAATTAAGTATAAAACTTATAATATATATATATATATATCATTATTGATTAAAATAGAATATATTTTATATACACTATAGTTAATCTTTGATGTAAGATGCTATAGCTTTCATAGTGAAATTTACTAGTGTTAAAGAAAATCATTTATTTTAATTTTTATTAATTTTTGAATCATTATTAATCTATCATAAATAACTTAATATCATCGTTATTTTAAACAATCGAGTTTCTATCTCATTTAAATCTATGACTAAAATTTAAAATTTTCTATCATAACTAAGACAACAGTCAAATTTGGATAAGATAATATAATGAGGATGAATAAAATATAAAAAAATATAATTTGTAATCAGTTTTTAATAAATTTTATAATTTTTGAGAATTAAGTATAAAATTTATAATATTTATCAAAAATGGTGTTGTGTATATAATTATATATATATATATATATATATAAATAGGATATTATTTGGCTTTAATTTTCTATGGTGTCATAAGATAAGATCAAACTTTAATTCAATATTTTGGGACAGAAAGTGACTGATGCCTAGTACGTAAACAAGTCTCATAAAAAAAAAAAAAAAATTGTAATCAAGGACTTTAGTGTAATATTATATAGGGTAATTGTCATCCAAGTCCCTGAAATACTTGTTTCTCAATATTGAGTTCTTGAGCTTTTAAAGTATTTCATTCTAGATCCTCACGATAAAAAAACTAATAAGATCGTGCTCTCTCTCTCTTCTTATTTCTCAAATATTCATAGAGTCGTAGTTATATTTTTATTATTTTAAATTTGTAAATTTAATTGACAATTTATATTAAAAATTGAAAAAATTTGATGAAAATATTCTCATTGAAATAATTATATCAGTCTTAATTGAAAATTATTTTAAAATTTATGACGTCAAATATAGAATTTTAAAAAATAATTGGAATGCATTATTTTGCCTCTGACGACAGGACTGAATAATATTTACCTTATTATATATGGGATAATTACCTACATGTCACACAATTTAATTTTATTTATTTTTTACCCATCCATTCTTAGTTAATTACGCTATGCACACTTAAAATATTATAAAATCTTACATACACATATTTGAGTTAAAATTAATCAAAATCTATTTAAAAAAAATATTCTGTTAGTAAATTATTAAAATTATATTTTTACTTTTAATGGTACATATTTTTGCTCTTCATCAATACTACACTAAAGCGCTGATTTGTCCTAAAATCAATTCACGTCGCGGATGTCTCCTTCCTTTGCAGTCAACTAAACATTAAGGTTTTAAGATTTTCACTCAAAATATATTTAAATATCCTTAAAATAATATGATGAACGACTCAGATTTTTTGTAATTTAACTATAGTTAGGTTATTGAAAAATTATGATTACTCATTATAATAAAAATAAGTTAAAATATGTGTATGTAAGATTTTATAATATTTTGAGTGTGCATAGCGTAATTAACTAAGAATGAATGGATAAGGCATAAATAAAACTAAATTGTGTGGCATGTAGGTAATTATCCCATTATATATTATATAAAATTTTCATTAAATTTGTAATATATATTATTGAACAAATGATGAGCCATTTAGACCTACACAAATATTGAGAGATTTTTTTTTAGAAATATTTAGAAATTATTACTCTTTTATGAAAGCATATTTGAATAATTTTTTTGAGGTATTTACATATATTTTTAATCAATCTTAGTATATTTCATAATACATATTTTTTTCACAAAACTTGTAATTCATTTTTGTAAAAAAAAATTATGTGATGCAGATAAATACATATAATATGTGACCAAATTAGTTTATACAAAACTTTAAAAAAAAAATTATATAGGCAATATATTTTATCAAGGAAAGTTATATACATAATATCTAAAGCAATCCTATTTATGTTTTAAACAATCAATTATATGTTTTAAAATAAAAAAAATTTCTAATTTTAAAATAAAATATTACTTCCTCACTACTCCTTTGCATGAGAGTTGAGATAAGGGAGAGAAGAGAGGAGAGAGGATGGAGTGGGTGACGCCCCACTTCGCTTGTTGTCGAGAGAGAGGAGAGAGGAGGGGGTGGGTGCTGCCCCCTTTACCAATAGTTGAGAGCTAGAGAAAAGAAGGGACGGATATTATCCCGATGGCCGATGCCTACCACCAGTAGTCACAAAGAGAGAGAGCAATAAAAGGTGGTGGGGGCCAGCCTCGCTCTACTTCTTCTTCGCATAGAGAGATGGAGGAGAGAGAGAGAAAGGGGCGGGCGGCTTGCTCCCCTATGTACACAAAAGAGGAAAGAGAGAAGAGTGGCAAGATATAATTTTATGAAATTTTAATAATAAAAATAATAAAGAACCTAATTGATATATTTTAAGTTACTCCAAGATCACAATGTAGTTTACTTTAGTTTTCATTTTAAGTTCAAGTTTGTAATTATGAATGTTCAAAATGTTAAAAACTATGATTTTTACGTACAACATGCATATTGTTCTCTACATTTCTTTGATTAAAAGCCTCGTTTGTTTCAAAAAAAATTTTAGCACAACATAAATTTTAATTGTAAAAATCAATTTTATTACACATCTAACACAAATATAAATCTTAAAATCAATTTTATTTCATATTTTATGCACTTTTTAATATTAAAATAAAATTCTTTGATATTAAATTTAAAAAATAAATTAATTTTTTTCTCTCATCTAAAAAAAGCTCAAACCAAATAAGGCAGAGTTGAAATGTAAAATACAATTTTATTTTGATAATAAAACACAACTAATATATTTTCTAGTGGTCTTATTCTAGTCTAGTAGAGAAAAAATTTATCTAACAGCTGAAGTTTTTAGGTTTGAACTATATTATTACCATAATTTTCAAATAAAATAAAGAAAATTGTGGTGTCAAGAAATGAAATAAAAAAATATTATATTTACTAAAAAAACATAATATGCATTTAAATTATAAAAGCTAAATGAAATAACTAACAAAAAAATGCCCACGGACAATTTATCTTACCATAATTTTTTAGTTATTTTATCTAATAAAAAATAACATAATAACAATAATCAAACTTTTATCTTACTAAGTGAGGTAGATTTTTTTTTTATTTTTTATTTATTTTATTAAGTAATAAATTTTTATTTAACTCTTATAGAATCATTTCTTATATTTTTTTGCTATATATTTTTTGGTCTCCTTCTTCTTCTTTTTATATGGGTACAGTCAAATTATTCAATTTTTCTTACTAAAACTTCAATTAACTTACGATTTATATATTAAAATCATCTAAATCGACTCTTTCTAAGTTTATCTTTAATTGATGTTACTCTAACTTTCTCGCAAATATATTTATTTCTCATTTTACTTTTTGATGCAGACTACTCATTTATCTTAACATTCTCATTTTCATAATATTTATTTTATTTGTATGTTTCTTTGTTGTAGGCCAACATTTAATATTATGCATCATCGCTGATTTCACTGCTATTTTATCTTTAAGTTTAAGTAAAAATTTATTAGCGCACAATACGTTATATATAATTTTTTACTTTATCCATAATACTTGGATGCTGCCAATTATATCATTATCTATTTTACCGTTATTTTATATAATTTATTTAAAGTATTTAAAATTAAAAATAAAAAAAATTATATTAGACAATTAATAATTAATATAAAATTTATATTTGAGGAACCTTTTAATAAAAAGACAATATATATAATATTTATTATAATTAAACAAGCAAGCAAAGCCTAACCAAAAGGCCCACCGCAACTCCCCCACCTCCTCCTCCTCCTCCTCCTCTTCTTCTTCTTCTTCTTCTTCTTCTTCCTCCTCTTTCTCTTTCTCTTCTTCTTCCCCCTCCTCCTCCTCCTCCTCTTCTTCGTCTTCTTCTTCCTCTTCCTCATTTCCACAATATCCCAATCCTGGAACCCCGCGCCCCACCCATCATGCTCCAGAGCCTCCTCCCCCGACCCCCAATTAATGCTGCCAGCTCGTCCTCTGACGCTCCACCGGCGACGACAGCCGCGATGAGACCCACCAACAAGCGCTCCTCCCCCTCCTCCTCCGACAACCCACCCCTCAAGAAGCCCCACCACTCCCCCCTCCCATCGAGCGCCACAGCCTCCGGCGCCGCCAGCGGCAGCAGCAGCGCCGAGGACTCCCCTGAGCACGAGTCCCGCGGCCTCCGCCTCCTCAGTCTCCTCCTCCAGTGCGCGGAGGCCGTCTCCATGGACCACCTCTCCGCCGCCCGCGACCTCCTCCCCGAGATCTCCGAGCTCGCCTCCCCCTTCGGCTCCTCGCCTGAGCGCGTCGCCGCCTACTTCGCCGACGCCCTCAACGCCCGCATCCTCTGCTCCTTCCTCGGCGCCTATTCCCCCCTTCCCCTCCAACCCCGCCTCCACCGCATCTCCCGCGCCTTCCAGCTCTTCAATTCCATCTCCCCCCTTGTCAAATTCTCCCACTTCACCTCCAATCAGGCGATCTTCGAAACCCTAAATCCCTTCGACCGCGTCCACATCGTCGATCTCGACATTATGCAGGGGCTTCAATGGCCGGGCCTCTTCCACATCCTCGCCTCCCGCCCGCACCCCATCCAATCCGTCCGCATCACTGGCGTCGGGCCCGCCGGCGAGCTGCTCGAGGCCACCGGCCGCCGCCTGGCTGACTTCGCCGCGGGCCTTGGCCTCCCCTTCGAGTTCAACCCGATCGAGGGCAAAATCGGGGAAATCGCCAACTTGGAGCCCCTCCGCGCGCGGGACGCCGGCGAGGCGACGGTCGTGCACTGGACCCAGCATTGCCTCTACGACGTCACCGGCTCCGACGTCGCTACCGCCGGAGTCCTGCGGTCCATCCGGCCGAGGCTCGTCACGATTGTGGAGCAGGATCTCGGCCATGGGGGCGATTTCCTCGGTCGATTCGTCGAGGCGCTGCACTACTACTCGGCGCTTTTCGACGCGGTCGGCGACGGGGCGACGGCAGCCGCCGGCTGTGCCGGGGGGGAAGAGAGGTGGGAGGTGGAGAGGGGGCTGCTGGGCGGGGAGATTAGGAACATCGTGGCTGTGGGGGGGCCGAAGAGGACGGGGGAGGTGAGGGTCGAGCGGTGGGGGGACGAGCTCCGGCGGGTCGGATTCCGGCCGGTATCGCTCGCCGGAAGTCCCGCGGCGCAGGCGAACTTGCTGCTGGGGATGGTGCCGTGGAAGGGGTACACGCTGGTGGAGGAAGGGGGGAGGTTGAAGCTGGGATGGAAGGATCTGTCGCTCCTCACCGCGTCGGCGTGGCAGCCGACCGACGCCGGCGGCTGGGATGGGACTGAAGGGGTCTCCTCTTGAGATAAATCGTAAATTCTTGAATAAACTATTTAACAATGTTAATTTCTTTTTAGTTTTTATTTTTTTTTATATTTCTTTCATTATTATTATTATTATTTATGAAATCCACCTAGTGATTTGGTATTTTTTGATGAAAGTTTTAACCTCAGGGTCTTAAATGTAATAAAATATTACATTTATACCAATTACACATTGACCTTAGATTTATTTATTTTTTTTTTTTGCAAAATTGGAAGTCTTCTAACTATCTAACAAAAATGATTAGATTGAGACCTAAGAATACAAACATCTCTAAAACTTATTGATGGAAAGCATATCAACTTACCGACTAAAGCTAATGTTTTGATAAAGAACGAAAAAGGGAACAATTTAGATATGTTTTTGAAGATGAACGAGAATTTTTGCCGAGAATTTTTGGAAGAAGCACAGGCCTTTTGGATCGTTAAATAAATGAAAAAAAAAACAAAACAAAAAAATGAATATATAAGATTTTAGGGATAATTACTCACATGCCACATAAATCTTCATGTATTGCACCACACATACTTTCTTCACAATCCATAGTGTAAATTTTGTCAAGAAAATATGTGTGGTGTAATTTTAAAAAGTTTGTGTGGCATATAGTTTTTGATTTTATATATTTAGGCTATATACATTATTCGTTATATAAATAACATAAACATTAATTTTTAATTATCATACTATTGTGATCCGGCCTCAATTCTACTCTTGAATGAACCTTAAAATTTTGATTCTTTCATATTCTAAGTTCGGCTTTGTTTTCAAAACATTGCTTTTCTAACTTCTCTGCACAGCTCAAAAAACATTTTGATGGCGGTGATCCCGCAGATGCATGCCTTTTAATGTAGATTGTCTTGATGATTTTGCTTCTACAACTTGCAGATGTAAGGACTAGCGAAACTCACCATCATAAGACGACTTGAACGACTAGCAACCAACATGCCACCCAAACAAGCCTTTTTATGGGTAGAGATACTACCTAACAGGAGAATTATTGAAGTTTCAATCATCGTTATATGTAGTCACCATCCTATAACAATATGTTAAAATTGATTCGGTAAAACTTCCAATGTACTTGGCCTAATTTCTAAAATCATCTCGAGCAAATAAATAAGCAAGTAACATCTTTAGCATCACAAACATCTTCTCGAGGAACTCTTTTCTGTTAGGATTCTTGGCGCTTTCAACTCTCCTAAAAACTTAAGTTGATAGGAAATATACAACTAATTCACTTATTATATTGTACCCCAAGTGCTCATCGATCGAATCTAACCTCTTTTCAATAGTAGCACATACTCAAAGTTATATTAAGTAGGGCAATGATATTAAACTAGTGACAGCCATACTCAAACTATTCAGTCACTGTTTTTTCTAGCAATATCCTCTCTCAGTGCATTATTGGGATTTAAACTAGTGACTTGCTTTGATATTAATTATTAGAATTCTTGGCATTACTAACTCTCTTAAAAGCGTGATACAACTGTAAGATTGAAGTGGTCTTCTAGAGGGGGGTTGAATAGACTATTTGATAATTTAAAAGACTATTTACATAACTAAAAACAAGTAAAATATAAATTGTAGAAGAGATAAATAATAGATGCACGATATTTGTGGTTCGACAGCTCTCTATGCTTATATCCACGGCTCGAAGGCAACTCAACTCAATCTACTAATTCCAATCTCATTTTACTTTAAGGCAATGGAGAAAGTTCCTTACACCACTGCACAATGCCTTTCTCCTTTCTAAATTTTAATCGTTTAAAAGTCATATACAATCTCACTTTGATTCTATTTTTTAAAAAATAAAATAAAAATATAATCCGAGAAGAATAGATAAAAGAATAGAAAGAAATTACAATATCACTTAATTGATCTTACTGCAAGAAATGAAGAACAATGAAAGGATCTCTCTTGTTTCTTGAGAACAACTACAAGATCATTAAAGTCATAAAAAATCTTTGAAGGCTTTTTCAAACAAATCAATTTGAAAATCTTCGAGCAAATATTCAAGAAAAAGAGTTCACAATGCCTACCCACATTTTGCCTTTTAAACTGATTCATCCAATTTGCAACTGGTTAATCAACTAGTTAATCAAATTCAAATTCTAAAACAGCCGGGGGCGCGTGCTGCACCCAAAGTTTCGACGCCTGGTTGACTAGCACTAGTTAACTACTAAAAATGATGCTTACTACTATTAGTCAACTATAAAACTCTCAAATAACATCATTAACTCATAAACAAGTAAAACAAAAAATCAAATCCAACTCAAAATACGATCTAGTGCTCAAGAACTCACATTGATCCAAATTTCAAACAAAAATCAATATTACAATATTTTTACCAAACATAAATCTAAAATAAAATCATCAAATCTTGATCTATTGGGCTTCTTTGATTTGATTTTTGCTCTTTAATCTTTTGCTTGATCATCTTTTCTTCTTTAAGTTCAATGCTCTCTTTGTTTATAAATTTCTACAACCATAATATTATAAAAATTATTAGTAACATATTAACTTAAATTATTGTTTAAACATCAAAATATATTATCACAAAATAGGAACCGATAATCTCCTACTTTTCGATGTTTGATGACCCAATTTGAGTTAGGATAAAATAAAAATAAATAATGATATGCAAAAATATGCAAAATAATTAAATTCGCTACAACTCTCTAACAGTAAACTTTCCCCCTTCGACAAATATCAGAAATCAAAGATAATTTTAAAATAAGTGCTCCCTCTCACCTAAATAGTCTAGCTAAACATTTGATCGATATAAACATGCATGGAAGAAGCAAAACATAAGTATTTAAGATGCACACTAATTATTTCTAAAATAAAATCATGCACCTCAACTAACCAAATCCTATTTCTCCCCTTAAACATATAATAAAAAAATGGCAAGGTAGATACAAAAATTTATATTTTTTTGAATAAATTCAAAATACATAAAGGAGAAACTTTAATTTTTGGTGCGAGAATCAAAATGATACTAGTTTAAAAAACGATAATAATAATA
>JAEMOT010002500.1:163250-181772 GCA_019297695.1 Apostasia ramifera | reverse complement strand
ATGGCCGTGGCCGTCCCTCGCGCGTGCAGGGTTCGGCGAGAGAGAGAGAGGGGGGAGGAGAGAGAGAGGGGGGGTATAATGATAGTTTTAAAAAAAATTTAATAATAAAAATTAAAAAAAGACACATTTGATATTTATTAAAAATTCAGGATCCGATATTATAATTTTAAAAAAGTGAACATATGCGTTGTTAAGCCTTAAACTCAGAAACCTGGGTGTAATTTACCCATAAATATTTATAGAAAAATTTTTAAGTTAAATATTTACAATCAGTATCTCTTATTTTAAATATTAATTTACAGACAATACTTTTATACAAACTTTTATTTATCATTTTTTTTAACTCAATCATAGTTAATACATGTAATTAAGATTATTCTAGTATGTTCTAAGAAAATTCATACTAATAGAGTTATGCAAAAAAAAAATATAGATCTTAGAAATGAATATAAAATTAAAACAAAAAATATTTAGAAAAAATAGAGAGGATTAGATCATTTAAGTTATATATAATCTTAGTTGAGCTAAAATAATAAGTGGCAAGTAGCAAATTCACATTTAAAATAGACGGTGCTATTTTTAAATATTTAATTAAGGGGGCGTTGATCGTAAAATAGAATTTTTTTGAGTGAAATATGTGAAATTACTTGGCTTAATTTTAATTGATGTATTATTCAATATCATGTATTAAACATCTAAGTTTTCTGCATTGGATACAGAAATACAAATAATTTTTTAAGTATCACAAAAATATTATCTAATTTATAATTTGTTAAATGTTAGGAATGCATCATTAATCAAATTAAATATTTTTTTGATAATATCAAATTAAATATTGAATATTGGAGTAAATTGCATCAGGGCCCTCAGATTAGAAGGGTATTGCAAATTAGTTTTAACTTTTTAAAAACTATAATATGAGTTCAAAGCGCCGTCATTTGGCCTCAAATAAGGCATAATTGTTAATTTTTAATATTATATCATAAGATAATTCTCAGTATTTGTAATTTTAAAATATTAATATTTGTATATTTTTTTTTTAAATTTTTAGAGTAAATAAAGTAAGAGATGAGAAATTAAATTTTAAAATTTTATTCATTTTTTAACAAATGTGAGGAAATAAGAGTATAATGATTCTTAAAAATATGTAAATTATTTAAATTAGTCAAAAAATTAAATTTTATTTTTCTATTCAAAAAAATCTACGAAAGGCAATTCTAAAAAATGAACTAAAATTGTGATGCTTTTATAATTTCATGAACCAAAACTGAGATTTCAGAAGTTGAGACTGACATGCAATGCTCTCCTAACCTTAGTGTCGTAGATGCAATTTACCTTAAATATTTTTTCGAGCTTTAATGCAAATACCTTCCAAATAAATATAGTATGTAACGAAGAATCAAACGGATCAAAGTAGAAGAAAATAAACTCAAAGCGATATATTTTTAATAACTTTGACAAAGGTTAATTGATATTTAGAAAATACAAAGTCAAAAAATAATAAATAATTTTAAAATTTAATTGTAATCCTAAATTGAGGCTATAATATTAATGCCAATTTAGAGAATAATAACAAATGAAAGAGAGTTGATGTCAAATAGTAGATTGAGCTGCCTCCTCAGCCCACACCTTCTATTTGTCTGGCAATGAAGAGAGCCTTTTTTCGAAGAAATTATTAGTTTCGCGTAATGAGACTGCACAATATGATCGTTGATGGGCCCACGCACGTCTGCTTAAGCAAAAAACGCTAATAGAGCTATAGTGCTAAATATAAATATAAAAGTACTTAATATGAATAATAAATGCCAAGTATAAATTGTATATTATTTCAGAAAAATATAATAACAACAAACTTAGGATTGACTGCTGTCCAACGATGCTCCTCACTGAACCCCTACTGTAAAAATAACTGTTTTCATTTTTTTTTACTATAAAAGTAGTCTTCGTGATAGAAAAAGACCCATTTGTACATTTTCTCAAAATAGTCGATGAATCTGATTAATTTAGAAATTAGAAGGACTCAAGTGCACTTCAAAGCAAATAAGAGAGACTCAGATGTTATTTACCCTATTAGGTTTGTTCCACTCGACTATGTTCTTTGGCTCATCGATGACTTTTAGAAAATGATGGCTTTTCTAAAAGTCGATAATATTTTATTCTTTCTCCAAGAAGTTAACATATTCGTAAAAAGGAGTATCAATTAATTCTTTTATTAAATTGAGATCTAATAGAGATACCAAACGATAAAAATGAGATTTTTTCTTAAATTTTATTATAAATTTTTTTATTTCATTTCACGAGTAAAATATGAGCAGTTTTAATTTTCGAATATGATGTTCCGCTTTAGTTTCATCGTGTTTCAATAGGTAGCGAAAATGATACAAGATTCACTCAACTCACAATATTAATTTACTTCTCCAATAGGGCCAGTAGTTTAATTTAAAACTCAATTCATATTTTATTTGGTTCAGAATCAAAATTCATATATATTTTTTATTGAATAATTATGTAATTTTATATATAAAAATAGCTAACGATCGTTACTTATAAGTATTTATAAAAATGAATTTATAATAATATATTTAAATATGCATAATAATTAATATATATTTAAATATAAAATATGATTGAGATCAATTCAACTAAAAAATTAACAAATAAATATTTTTAATTAATTTAATTTAAATTTGATTTGAATTTAAATTATTTTATTTTAATCTAAGGCTGACCAAATCGAAGCTGATTCATTGCTGGCCCCTCTCTAACACGAACTCGTATTAGGTGTTGATAGCGCCTGCAATGGTGATTTTTTGTCGTTTTCATATTTATACATATAAATATAATATATTTTTGACTTTGTATTAATTTTATTTCACTTTATATTCACTTCTAGTGAAATTTGTACGTAAACGTTCATCAAGCAAAGCATATTTAAAAAAAAAAAAAATACAGAAATATGAAAAATTGACGAGAAAGCAATATAAAACATGTTTTTCTCACCTTTGCACGTGAGGCCCGCGCCCACACGCAGGGCTCGCTGATTGGGTGCTTTACGATTAACGTGACATTCTGCGCGAATCAAATATATTTTTGACCAGATCAAAACTGATTCATTGCTAGCCCGCGTCTAACACGAACTCGTATTGGGTGCGGATAGCGCCTGCAATGATGCTTTCTTGCCGTTTTCATATTTATACATATAAATGTAATATACTTATTTCACTTTATATTCATTTCTAGTGAAGTTTATACGTAAACGTGCACCAAGCAAAATATATTTTACAAAAAAAAAAACTGCGGAAACATGAAAAAATAATGTAAAATGACGAGAAAACACCTTTGCGCGTGGGGCCCGCTCCCACACACTGCGCTCGCTGATTGGGTGCCTTACGAGTAACGCGACGCTCTGCGCGAATCAAATAATTTTTTTCTCCGACACGGACTTTTCGATAGTACGTGTTTGTTTGTTTGCTTGCTCCTGCAGCAGCTGCAATGGGGGGAGAGTTTTGTTGGGATCTGAACCTCGTCCTCTTTTATGCAAACTGGTGCTTTTACCGGACTGTTCTTTCTGTTCTTCTCGTGAAGAGGACTGAGGAGCTGGGCCAATACCAACTCGAAATTGAATCGATTATATTTTAATCGACTTAAAATTAGATCGAATCGAGCTTATCAGACTCGAGATCGGCTAAAAAAAATTAAGATTCGATTCATTTTTTAAACTGGCTCGAAAATGAATCGAAATCTGCTCGAAGTCGATTGTAAGTCGAGCCGGCACGAAGTTGATTTCAATTGACTTTGAGCCGATTTCGATTCATTTTTGAGCCGGATCGAAAATGAATTGAATCTCTTTTTTTTTTTAACAAATCTCGACCCGGGTAAGCTCTTCTCGATCCTGCTCAAGATCGGTTTGGCTTATAATATATATATTATATACCTATATTATATATATGTATTTTAATTTGAGCTAGATCGAGCCGAGCCTACCCTGGCTCAAAATGAGTTCGAAATCATTACCAAGCCAAACTTTTGGCTCATTAGTCGGCTCGTTTAAATCGACTCAGTTTCGATTTGATCTAAAATAGATTCAATTTTCGATCAATTTTTAATCTTTGATCCATATTAACACGCTTACATAAGTTGAGAGCTGGTCATTATTAGGGCTATTATCAATCCGATTTCGAGCAGCGCCAATACCAGCTCGAAATTAGATCGATCACAATTCAATTGACTCGAAATCGATTGAGTTCGATTTCGAGCGGGCTCGAGTCAATTCCAATCGACTTCGAGCCTATTCCGAGTCATTTTCGAGCCTGATCGAAAAAATAAAATCTCAATTTTTTTCAAGCCAATCTTAAGCCGAGTAAGCTCAGCTCGAGATATGCTCGATTTACAAATATATATTATGTACATGTATATAATATATGTACTATATATAATATGTATTTTAATTCGAGCCGGATTGAGCCGAGCGTACCTCAGCTCAAAATCGGCTTGAAATCATTACCGAGTTAAACTTTTAGCTCGTTAATCGACTCATTTAGATAGACTCGATTTTTGATCTTCGATCCATATTAACACCTCCAAATTCACTTGTATTTGATTCAATTCTAATTCGATTTTATTTCTTATAATTTAAAGCTAATTCGTTGAAGATATAATTAATTTATCTCGTAATCGATCTGATATCTGTAAATAAAATGTGTTTACGTACATTTAATATGTCGTCGTTATACTCTATTCAATGTAACGAATTATTCAGGTTCCAGTGAATAACAATTTCTAGACCTGCAAGTGAATTTGATTGGCCTCGAAATAGCTTGTTTCTGATCCAATCTACAAGTAATCGAGTCGGGTCTCAATTTGGATTTGATCAAATTTATTCTATAATTTACTCGAGTTAGATCGAATTTGAGTTAGATAAGGTCGAGAGCCAATTAGCCTAGCAGTTCTTATGCACAAATTATCATAAATTATAATTCATAAAATTAAACTGCATTTAACTTATAAAAGGTACTTTAGTTTCGTATAATTTTTAAATTATCGGCTTTTAGGAACATCAAAAGTTTAAGTTTAGGGGTGGCAATTTTGTGACTAGACTCGCAAACTCAACCTAAGCTCGACTCGGCTTAACTAGGTATGCATTGAGCTCGTACGAGTACAGGTCATAAACTGATCGATCCAACACGAATTTGACCTTCTAATGACCCGTTTATCAGAATTAATATATTATTATTATTATTATTAATTTTAATATTAATTATTTGGTATGTATAATATAATTTAGTTATATTTTTGTTGTATTTTATGATTAAATTAATTCAAAGTAAAAAAAATATTAAATTTATCAAATTATAATACCTTTAAAATTATAATGAATAAGTTAGCAGGTTGAGTTGGATAACTCATTTATTAAATGAATCAAATATAAGTCTTGATGCTTGACTCGTTTAATAAATAGATTAAGTTCAGATCAAATTTAAATCAGTCGAATCAATAAACAGATTGATCTGAACCTGACCTCCTAACTCGAATTGCCACCCTTATTTAAATCCAAATCGACGTCTCTTCTCAACACGAGAAGGCATAAAATCTCCGAGATCATCCAAATTTGTGTACCTCTATGTCAAATATGCTTGATGGATGATATACATTTAAGTTCTTACTCTATATATAAAAACATACTTATTATGATAATTCAAATCAAATTGTTGACTTACTTATTATTATTATTATTATTATTATTATTATTATTATTATTATTTTTGTTTACTTACTTATTATTTTACTATTATACCTTTTAAAAAATTAATTATGCCAAGATTTTTGTTAACCCGACAACAGTAATAATAAATAAATTTTTTTAATCATTCGACACAAATTTTTCATTAATTAATTATTAATTAATTTGTTTATTTTATTATTAATTACGCAATAATTAATAATTAATTTATTAGTAAAATAATAATTATTAATTAATTATTTCATAATATATTATTTATTAATTAATCAGTTACTAAATGTAAAAATTCTATTAATATTATTTAGTTAATTTACTACTTAACTAACTATTTTAATCAATTATTTAATAATTAATTACGTAATTATTTGAATAATTAATTAATTTATTAAAAGTTTAAAAAATTTAAAATTAATTAAATAAAAGATGAAGTAGCCCAAGCTTAGGGCTGTTATCGATCGATTTCGAGTCGAGCTAATACCGGCTCGAAATCGAATCGATCACATTTCGATCGACTCGAAATTGACTCGAGCTCAATTGGGTTCGACTTCGAGCCGACTCGAGTCGATTCCAATAGATAAGCTCAACTCGATCCGGCTCGAGATTGGCTCAGTTTATAATATATATTATATAACATATATTATATTTATGTATTATAATATAAAATATATTTTAATTCGAGTCAATTTCGAGCTAGATCAAGCCGAGCTTACCCTGGCTCAAAATCGGCTAGAAATTATTACCGAGCCGAACTTTTAGCTCGTTAATCGGCTCATTTAGATCGACTCGATTTTGATTCGATCTAAAATCTATTCAATTTTCAATCGATTTTCGATCTTCGATCCATATTAACACCCTTACTCGAGCTTTGGGCGACTTCTTCAATGAAAAAGTCGCCCAATGAACATGCAGCTTCTTCACTGAAGTTGCTCGATATATTGGTAATTTCTGCGACTTCTGCTTAAACGATGTTATAGTTAACGGACTCTTTAATTATTCTATTTTGGTTATTTTTTTTTAATGATATTTAAATTATTAATTAGTTAATTAAATATGATTAATTTAAAAGAATCATTTATGAAAAATAATTAACAGCCCTAATTTTACCACTCGTTAAACCGTCTTTTGATCCAAAACCCTACCGGAGGCTCGTCAGGTCCATCTGATCCAAATCCCTGCCGGTCTCCTTGATCTCCCTCCCGACTCCCTCGCCGGCTCTCTCCGGATACACGGCGAGCTTAGCGGCCTACGTAACGTCGCTGCTGCGTTTGCCGATCCAATTTTTTTCTCCATTGGGAGGGCTTTTGTCGTCCGCCGTAGGTCTTTTACTTCTTGAGGTAATTAAATTTCATTCTTGTCGTCGTATTTACGGCTGTGGCTTTCCATTTGAGATATAGGAAGTTGCTTATGGCTGCCTCTGTGCAATTTGTAACTTCCTCCTGCAATCTTCCTTTTTGTATTTATGTATTTTACTTTCTGATCTCTGGCAATGGCACAGGGATCTTAGTTATTCTGCGTCAAAATGATGTATGTTTGGATTCGGAAATATTCAAAATTGGTCGGTTGAAATCTTTAAAAGATGGCTGTCATATGTTCTTGCACTTCGAGAGCAACTGACACAAACGTCTCTGAAATAACTAAAGCATTAACCAGTCAAATTATGGTAATTTATGTTAGCATTTCCTAATTTTGTGAAACGGAAGAAGATCTATTCGTTCATTCTCTAGCAGTCAAATTTGCCTTTGATTTATTGTTGTTTGAATGATTTTAACTTTGGAAACACACTCAAAAGGGAGCTAAGGCATCACTTTGTAACCCACCTCTTGAGACACCTAAAACCATCTCGTGTGATCTCTCTTGCCTTTAGCTGAGCAAGTATAGTGAACTCTTTAAGTTGGTTACGAGTGTCGTGGTTTTTCCCAGTTGAAGGGCTTTCCACATATAACCCTTGTATGATTGTCTCTTCATTTTCTTCTTTTATTATAACCCTCATTTTCTTTTCTTGACGGTTTGATCTACGGACTCTGTCATTGATGATCTCCCAAGTGGACATTATCTGTTCATTGAAGTTGATGTATTTTTAGATGAACATCTTTTGGTGCTTTCATTGAGACTTGCTACGGACTCAGAAGGTGGTCCCTGTGATTATTATTGTTTTTTTCTCTTTTTAGTGGATAGCCCAAGCCTAAATTTTGTTGACTGTTTTCCCAGGATTAAGGAACCAGATTGCAGGCATTTAAAGGAGATAACACAGATGCATCATGAATTCGTTGATCCATAATATAGACTTCTTTGTATGGTTTTGATATTATAATGCAGTTCTCCTATCAATAAAATTTCCATAGTGTTTGGCCTCATGACCTTTACATGTGAATTCTTGGATGATCTTCATTGATAAATCTTAGAAATGGGAAAGTTCTCTCATTAATTACTTTCTTGTAGCTTGATATTGAGATTCAAGTCATATCGATTCCCTTTGGTAGACATCAGCGCTTGAATAGGATAAGATTGTTTATTGTTTGGCAATACCGTAGTATATTTTGATCTTCTACCCTGCATTATTTTTGATAAGTTTTTGATTTTTTTTTTTATTTTTTTCCTTCATAATTTTTTGAGTTCATCTATGTATAACTCTAAAATTTCTAGACTTTGATGAATTGCATAGAAGTTATTTGGTGCAACCACCATGACCACCATATGAGATGCTCTTGCACAAGCCACCATTCTAGACTTAGATGAATTACATATAAGTTATTTGGTGCAAACACCATGACCACCATATGAGATGCTCTTGCACAAGCCAACATTTTAAGGATGATCAAGGGATTAGATTTAGATGATTGAGTTTTTATATTTAGTTTTTTTTTTCTTAGTCTCACATTGTTTAGGTCATGATAGCATTAGGTTGATTTTTCTACTGGAAGATTGTAAGTTCTCTTTTAGGTGAACCAAAACCATGATTTATGGAAAGTAAGCTTTACTTAGTGTGTTTCATTTGAATTGATATCCTTGTGAAAGAAAAGTCTCTAGCTTTTGGTGAAAATTCTTGAATCTCGTTTGTCATTTAAATAATTTGTTGTTCACATTCATCTCTAAATATCTCAAATATTCTCCTAATTATCCTATCCTTGAATCCATCAGCAATTAGTCCGTTTGCCCATTGAACCCATTATTCCAGCTCATTTTTTTATCATACTCTGAGAAAGCTAGCCCAGCAATGATTCATGAGTGGAAGAATCTAATAAATTCTCTACCTGTAAAAGCTTTTAATCCCCACTTCAAAAAAAAAAGCTTTTAATCCCCACTTTAAAAAAAAAAGCTTTTAATCCCCACTCCCTTGTTGCCATCCCATGAAACCGTTGCCTCTACTCAATTGGTCTGCAGTCTCCTTCACTATTGACACTTGACACCTCCATCTTCAGTGATCCTCCAGTCGCATGCCTCCTTTCCAGCACGATGGCGTAGCCTTCATCTTGCTTGATGATTCTTTGCCTTCTCCTGTCTATTTCGTTGTCAATCCCCACACACACATCCTTATACTGAGGAGCATATGCGTCATCTAACCAGTTGACGAGACTGGTAACATGCTTCTCCTCCTTCCATATGCCCATACCACCATTCAAGTGGCAGGTCCAGCTCTTCACTTCCTCATGCAATTGCAAATGTCATTCTTCCATTCTTGGCCTCTAGAGTTTCCCAGAGGAAGAGACTCAAATCCCCAACATATTCACTGTTGGTTAATTGATTTGCAGTGCAATCATCTGCTCACCACTGGATTGCTTGATCTTTTAGCATGAACAGATTATTTGTTGATCAATTGCTGCTGAGATTGCATGAGTTTCAGTGAGTTTCTTTTCCACCAGTTACTCTTGATTTGCTTTGCTATAGTTTTTTAAATGTATTAATTCCAGTTGGTTGTTTCTTAACTAACTCGACCCACATATCAATGAAATCTTAATTGGAATTGCATGCAGGATTACTAATTCCTAATTAGCATGATGATTTTTAAACTTTCATATTTGTTAGCGAATGTTCTGATCATTTCTAGATATACTCCCATTCATCTTCATTGAACATTAATATTGCCTCTTAAGGATTCTTTCGTCTTCTCCTTTCTCTCTTTTTTTTTTTAATTCCACTTCATCATTTCCTTGGTTCTTCTTCTTCTTCTTTTTACTCTTTTTTTCCTCTTTCTTCTATTTCTCATTCAGCCTTTTGTTCCCATTTTGCATAAATTAGCTCTTAAAATTTCCATATTAATGAAAGTTTGAGCAGATTAGATGTCAGCGAAGGTGAGGAAAGTTGCTGGGCGAGAAGAAATGGCAGCAAACTATGCCTTTGGTCCACAGGATGATGATGCTATAATCAAACACAGGCTGTTGACACGCACCACAACCACAAGGGGTGAGCCGCCATTGAAGAAGCTCCAAAAGAAGTTCATTTCGTTTGCACTTGAAGTTGAGAAGGGTGCTGACAACTACAGTGACTCTGAAAGATTATACAAGGCCTTCTTACAAGAGATTACCACCTTTGAGACACCACTACTCAAGAGCAAGGCTGTGGTTGATGCTAACATTCGCGAAAAAGAGAGCTTCCATGTGCTGCAGGAAGAACTTCATCAACAAATATCACAAGCTCAGGCTGATATCGAAGATCTGAAGAAGCAGCTTGAGCGAAGCAAGATTGAGAGGCAGCACAAAGAGGAGTGTGAGGCTATTAGGAAACTGATTGCACAGCAGCCACCAAGGTCTGAAACTCAGAAGACTATTTCTAACCTTGAGAAGGAAATTGCAACCTTGGAAGCCAAGAATACTGCCGGTGTAAGATTGCTTGACCTCAGGAAGAAACAGTTCTTTCTTCTGCTGCATGTGGTGAGTTCGGCTGACTTTTCTCTTGAAATTTTATGCTAGTAAATTTTTGCTGTAATTTGGTTAAAGTTAAACTTTGAAGTAACCTTTTTGGAAACTTTTCCATATAAGGGTTTGTGGAAGATTTGAACAAATTTAACATTTTACTGTTTTGAGAAAAACAAAATGTATTCAAGGCTAAACTGATTTTATCTTAATCACCTGTCAAACAATTTGTCTATGATTTTTTTATACCGTGAACAAGTGGAACAACTGTTGTTTGTTAATAAATTTGAAAATCCTGAATGTCTGTTCTTTGTCTATGTTTTTCTGTGATAATTCAGTTTCTTATTGGACTAGTTTAAAAATCTAGTGTATATCATATTTCTATGAGAGAGTAAGTTTCTTGAAGTTTTGATGCCCCTTTTGTTATCTATAGGTGGATGAACTTCAGAACACCATTGAGGATGAGCAAAAGAGCTTGATGGATGAGCTGAGGACTATGATGGAAGAGCAAAAGAACAGCATTGAAGAAGCAAGTGGTGGTGGGTCTGAAGCTATGTCTGTAGATTAATACATTCATGTGTCTTCTTCTTCTAAATTATGGCAATATTATCAGATTATTTATCTCTTCGTTGATAGCTAGTTAAGGTAATCCGTTTGCTGTTAATCAATCGAAGTTACATTGATGGCTAGTTATGGGTATCTTTTTATTGTAATACTTACCTCAAAGATTTGTCTGTAATTTGTGTAATTTGAGATTCTCCTTCACAGAATATTGAAGCTTATCATTAGCAGTAATTATGAAGGAAAAGATACCCGTTAACGTAAACCTGACATATGCTAATTAATTCATGTTTTCTTTACATTTTCTTTGAAGTTTTGTGTAATTTGTTTAAATTTGATGAACTTCTTTATGAAAGATTCAGCTTCTCTTTGAAATTGATCCTGGGGAAATCTTATGTTTTGTTTAATCAAGTATTCTGCTATAGGTATGTAATGCACTCGTGCAATTCTTTGCTTGAAGTTTTATCTTTCCACTCTATTGAATTACTGAAATGAACATTTTTGAGGGGAGTATCTAATCTTTAATGTGTATCGCATGATCATATACGAGTTACTTTGGTGCCACTTAACTTGCTTATCTGCACCACATGATGGAATATTTCCAGTTTTATTTTGTAAATATTCCAGTATACTATACCCAGTTTCAGTGGATACAGTATTACATAGCAAGTTATGTATCACTTGTTGGAATATCATCCAGTACCATTTTAGTCTATTCTAGTATCATTCAAGATATTACGTTACAATATACTAGTAGGCAGAGAAGAAAGGACGGATGATTTAACATATCATGCAGAGACATAGCTGTGATCATTTGGATACAATTCTACATGTTCATTTTTAATAAACATACTCTTTATGAGTTTAAATTTCATAATGCGTGGTAATGATGTTACTGTTATTTAGCTATGGCATACAAGAATATGTTTTTTTTTTTCATAAGTTAAAAACTTAGGTTTTAAGTTCATTTGATTATCTGAGATGCAATGGTTTCAACCTCGTTTTGTTCACCAGCTTTGTGTTTTGGACAATTTAATCATTGTTAAGAACTGTTCCATCTATTTAGCTGGAGGGGATAGATAAATGGTAATTTACAAGATGCAAAAATTCAGAATTTTATCTCAATGAATGATCTTTATTGTTCCTGGTTGCCATTTACGTTCATAAAGTTCAAAATGTTAGAGACTCCATGGATACATAGATCATGTGAGTAATGACACCATGACAGGTATTCTAGTTTCCTAGACAATAAAACCAAGTATATTTTCTTCTGTTATACTTAACTGTGTTGCCTTCCTTAAATGAATCCCGTGCTCAGTTGAATTGGTATATTTTTATAGGGAAATTATATGTATGTTGGCTTGGATTCATGTGGTATAGACATTACTGCTTTCCATGCATTTAGAATGTTAGCTTTAGAAAATACTTTCATCCAGACTGAAAAATTTATTGCCATTATTCCACCATAAAAATTTTCATACATATATTCATGTAAGTATTTGCACACAAATATATAAATATTTTTTTTTGCACATGATACTGTCCACAGATTTTCTTTGTTGCAGCAAGACTGAAGGCCTCACAGAGGGATTCCAGGACATCTAAGAAAGGTGAAGTTTTCATTTGTGTTTTTCAATTACTTCTTTGGTCTTACGGAAAAACTTTTGAGCACAATGCTATCATTCCACTGCTTTCCTTCAACCTCAAGCAAAAGGATCTCAATCTCACCACTCTGCTGTCAATTTGTGAATTCCCCTGCCTCTGCCTTGAGCCATCCACTTTCACATGAGCTTATTCTTTGGGGGGAATTACATATGTGACATTTACAGAAGGCATTTTTATTCGTTTAACTTCAAAAAGTTAGATATTTACATATCATCCAATACTTTCAATGCACAATTAGAAAATGCTCCTTTCGTAAAGTTTGAAGAGATCTAGCCTTTCATCTTGTTTAATGCAATCAAAGTATGAGGTGACATATGTAAATATCAAACCTTTGGAGTTAAAACAAGTAAAAAAGCTTTCTTTAGGGCGACATATGTAATTCCCCCTATTCTTTACATACTCCTTTCTCTGTTGAAAATTTCCATTAGGGAGCTTGAGTTGGAGGTTTGTGAGAATCATCCAACCATATCCTAGCTTCATAATCCTCACGAATATAGATCATATGTGACCCTTGGATTTAGATATGATGTATGGAATTGGCCTTCAATCTCGAGCCAAGTTACATGTGGCAGTCTTGCCACCTTTATTTCAGCACCAATGCCGGTGCCAGTGTTTTAGAAAATAATTCATTTCGCATAATGTTTGTGAGAGTTCATGCAATGGTGAATCATGGTTAGGCATTATTTAAAGCTAAACTTGATTTAAAGGTAACTAAAAGGTTTCCGTTTGTTAACATGTTGGAGTTTGTATGTTATTTGAAATAAAGTTGAAGTTTTTCTTTGATGGTGGGAGGGGGTGGGAATTAAACCCAGGTCAAACAAGGAGTTGATGTAAACACGAATTTCAGAAACTTTGTAGTTCATTTTCTTGTTTGTTTGCATTAGAAGGGAAGGGTGGGCAAGGTGAAGAGTGAGATCAAACTATGGTTAAACTCACCTATTGTTATTCACAGTGTACCACCGCCATTGTTCGTTCTTATTCGGAAAATGGAACTTGCAAATCTCTTGCAAATAGCATGAAGCAGTTATACCTAGTACATCTACAATGCAATCTGATCATAGTTAAGTCGATCTATTTATTCAATTCGTTCATGATAATAATAAGAAGATACAGAACTCAGGCAATTATAAGTACCCTATTTCTGTTAATTCATCATGATCCCCCATTCATGAGTTTTCCTTAAGAATTAACCTTAAGAGGTTTGTCTGCTTCCTTGATGGTACTTCAAAATCTGTGAAGTTTCGTCTGAAAATCTACGTTTTGTTAACTCACCACTTCTGCAGGCTTATAGCTCCCATTTGCAAGAAAGACGGAATTCGATTCTCCTACTCTTCTACTACGTCGAAAACGTTTGGGACCTTCTGCGGTAATGCGAGAAATTGTTTCTGTGAGTATCTCTGTCCCGCATTTGCTGTTTCTATTGCAGTTTTTCAAATTCTACTGTCTATAAGAAGGGCATTTATAATAAGAATGATAAAAAGCACTTGATCCTTGTTTTCTTAAAAGCCCCAACTTTGTTGCTCCATTTGAGGGTCAGTAGCATTCATATTCTTTTACAATAAAAATAATAACTAAGTCTTTATCCTCTTAGGTGGGTTGAGTATATGAATTTTTATTTCCATTATACAATATCAAATGAACTACATATTACTTAGCTTTAAATATACAAGATTATTCCTTATAATTTCTTACTATATCATTTTTGGTCATTCTCTTTCATTTTTTACATAGGAAAGATCTAATAACTCATATCTCATTATTGGAGCTTTTATCGGCCTATAATATATATATTCAAGTTATTTAAGCCGACTCTTTTTGAGCTTATACTTAAGTGAGATTACTCAAACTTTCTCACGAATTCACTCATTTTCATTTTTCTTTTCGTGTATACCCATTAGGCCTATCAGCGAATTTGATTTGGGTTAGGTTGATTCCATCCCAGATCCGAATTCATATATATCGGATTGGGTTATATATTGGATTGAGTCATGGTCGATCTGAATCCTCTTAGGTCAGAAATCTAAGGTCGGAACTCGAGTTTTTGAGTTTGATCCATTTATAATAAAAGTTATTTAAAGTAGTTTTAGGTTTTGTTTGATTGGATGCCATTTTAGCTATGACTATAGCTAAAATGACATCCACCTTTTTTATTTAAATAATTATGAAATAAAACTAATTAATGGGCTTGTTTGGCTAAGTCCAAAAATAAGCAAAATCATATGTTAATAATATTTTAAATTTATTATAAATTTTAATAACTTAATTTCACATTTAACACAAATTTCAACCTTCAAAATAAACTTTATTTCATATTTAACACAAATTTTAATTTTAAAATTAATTTTATTTCACATCCTGCACACTTCGCAATATTAAAATAAATTTTTTTCCAATTAATTCTATAAAATAAAATATTTTCTCTTTCGTTATTTAAATTTGACACCTAACTAAACAACCCCAGTGTGTTGAAAATTATGTAAAATGTGATATAAAGTGAATTTTTTATTATTAAAATTTGTGTATTGAGCATAAAAAATAAATTTTATTTTTTTTTATTTTTTTTGAAGTTGAAGGCTATTTTGCCCACAGTCATAGTCAAAATGGCCTCTAATCAAACAAAGGGCAAATCTAAAATAGTGTTAAATTTATTAAAAATTGAATAAAAAAATTATATTTTTATGAATTTGAGTGTTTTAATATAAATATCAATGTTTGTAATATATATATATATATTGCGAAATATAAATTTATAAGAATAAATTATAATAACAAGTGTACTATATGATGGGTCTTATATAATTAGTAAGAATTTTTTATTTATTAATAATTATAATAGCACTTTTTATTTAAGCCTTCTCACAAAATTATTATTAATCACATTATGTGCCTATCTGAATTATAAATTAGATTATATAAACAAGTCGGGTTTTAAACAGATCGAGTCAATGGTAATTCGTATTTGATCTGTTTATTTGTGGATGGATCGGGTTAATAAATTGGGAGAGTTGACGGGTCAAACAAAAACCCAATCAAATCAGATTTCAGGTTAGATCAGGTAATGTTCGAATCCATTCGCAGCCTTAATACCTACTCATTTACCTTAGTATTTTTATATTTGTAACACTTATTTTATTTGTATATTTTTATTTTATTGACGGGTATTCAACACTATATATTATTGCTGATGTTACTATTATTTTATAAAATTTACTTTTTAAGTCGGAGATTTTTCTACTACACAATATATAAAATGTATTTCTTTATTTTATTCATCACATTTGAATTTTGCTAATAACATCAATTTATCCTTATTTTATATGATTAATCTAAGGTATTTATATTTTTTACTTTTCCTGAGAACGCACTTGAATCAAATAAGGTTTGAATGGAATTATCATTCCAATGAGTATAAAATGACAATTCTTTTGTTTATTTGGATGGAATAGAATGTAGAATAAGAATTGAATAAAAAAAAATTATTAAAATACCCATGAATATGATTTAATGAAATTTTATGTTATTTATTACTATTAAATTTGATTTTACACAAACAATTAGATGAATGTAATTTATGTTAGTATATATGTACATGTAGTATACATATAGAGATGCGTATATGTATATATATATATATATATATTTGTGTATGTATGTAAATAAAATTAATTTATAATAAAATTTTAGCACACAAGAAATAGGCAAAGAATAATTATTCGGAGAAAGAATGATCATTTTATGAATTATGGAATATAAATTTCTATGACAGTTATTCTGTAAGGAATAAGAGTAGAATGAAATTGCTATTCATTCAAGTAAATGTACTGTTAATTACCAATTATCACTATGTTGGGAATGCACATCGACAATTATTTCATATTAGTAGTTTCACGATAAATTATTGGGTTAATATATAAGTGGTGACACTTTTTTTCTTCAATCTAAGCTTTTGAGTTAGTGAACATTCATTTATTTGTCTGTTTGGCTGTACTTGACCCCTTGATTTCTCCTCTAATAAGTGGTCTTAATTTCAAAAAAGTTAGCAGCCTCAAAAATTAATGGTTCAATTGAGATCAAATAGTTCATGCTGGTTATAGTCTTAGAGGTCTTCACCATCTTTAATCATGGTTGAGTAAGAAATCTAATTCCCACTATGCTCACTAGGTGGTTGAGTGAGTCCTCGATGTATATGTTCTTGAAAGTAAAATTGATTTGTTGGATGAGAGAAGATTAATTTTTTCACATTAGTAACTCAACAAGAAGTAATCTTATTCATCAGCTTAGGATTTTGCGTTAATAAGTGTCTATTTACTAATATATTGGATCACGCTTAGGCTTCCCGATTTCTCCCCTAACACGCCATTCTGCAAAATGTAATAGAAATCTGTTTTCGCTTTTATATCGTCTCCGAAAAAAAATTCACAAATCGGTGATTCTTCTGTAGGGCTTCATGAGGAGGCTCCTCCCATTTTATACAGTTTCACTGTCTGTTTGTGGCATATTCATGCTTTTCTTGCTTGTGATTTGTGTCTAACCTTTCCAAAAAAAAAAGAAGCTTCTTTCTTCTTGATTTGTTTTGTTTCTTTTTTGATGTGATAGAATATAAAGATGGAAGAAGAACAAGGGAACCAACACTCTGTGAGAGTGAAGTGGGATAGAGTTGTCTTGCATATCACCTGTATTATGTGCAACTATCAATAATATTTTATTGAGTTGCATTGAGAACATAAGCTACACGAAGAAAAAAGAAAATCTAAAATGTCGAAGATCATAGAGAACATAAGCTACACGACGGAAAAGGGAAAATCTAAGATGTCAAAGTTCATAACACGAGTGATTCTATGGATCTGAATTCACACGTGTCAGTTTGTGATAATGCATTATTTAAATTAATGTTGTGGAATTTATTGATCTCAAGATCATACATTTTGGTAGACATTAGAAATCTCAATAGTTCCCGCCCAACGTAATGTTGAGATCATAATTTTTCGTAGTCATCAGATGCCTCTTGTTCGTTGGAGAGATCCATTTATGGGTGATCAGCAATGCTATCGATGGCGGTGCAGAGGTGCTCGTGTTTAGCAGGTAGTCTGTGCAAGAACTTTGTGAGATTTATCGTTTGGTGAACAAAAAAGGGGGATTTACATGTCATTCCGAAAGATCTATTATTTTCAGACGGTACCCCCAAAGTCTATTATTTTCATGCAGTACTCCTATCTAATTTTAAAAGTCGCGTATTGTCTGTAAATTCACTCCAATATAAGGGGTGTTATCTAAAAATAATAGACTTTGGGAGTGCCGTCTGAAAATAATGAATTTTGGGAAATTTGTTGGCAAATTAAATTGAGGGTTGAATGGTTTATAAAATCGTTCATCCCACTGCAGATTTTTGCGGTGTTTATTAATAATTTTATTTAAAAATTTATCTTTTAAATTTTGACCTGAACTTGGGTCAAAGTGTGAGTTAAAAATAGGGAAAATTATATATAGGCCTGTGAGGTGATCTTCTGTCTCACCTAAGTCTAAAAAATTAAAGTCCTTTTCTGCAAAAAAAAAAAAATTGATACTGTTTGGCGCGAGAACTAAATCAGGATCAAAATGATACTAATTTAAAAAAAAAATAATACTAATAAATAAATAAATTTTTTTAATCATTCTACACAAATTTTAATATTAAAAAATAATTTTATTTTACATTCTAATTAAAAT
>JAEMOT010002500.1:148201-162896 GCA_019297695.1 Apostasia ramifera | reverse complement strand
TAAAATACTCGATTCGAATATTTTGGTCTAGGATGTGAAATAAAGTATATATTTTTATTGAAAATTATTAAATATGTGAAGTAAAATAATATTTTTTATATTAGAATTTGTGTAGAATGATTAAAAAAATTTATTTATTATTATTATTATTATTGTTTTTTAAATCAGTATCATTTTGGTCCTAATTTGGTTCTTGCACCAAACAGGGTTAGGTTCCCTTTTGGACAAAAGGCATTTCATCTAGATCCTTTGTGAATTTTCTGTTAGCATTTTTGTTAGTTGTTATTGTTTCTCTTTTTTATTCATTTTTTTTGTTAAATAAAATTAATAATCTTTCTCTTTCTCTAGATGGACAAAGAAGAAGAGAGCAGTATAGAGAAGAAAAGAATTGAGGGAGGGTGGCGGGCTAGAGTGTGGTTTCTATGAGAGGAGATAGGGCAGTGAGAGAGAGAGAGAGAGAGAGAGTAATATGAGTAAATTTAAAGGAATATAATAGAACGTTTTTATTTTTTTGTACCCATGCAAAATAGAAAATCAAACTTAAGAATTAGATATAATTATTCCTTAAAAATAAAAGGAAATTATCAAAAGAATATTACATTCATGGTTATAATGGAAACTTGATTGGAATCTTAAATATAATAAAAGGATCTACAATTCCTATTATTTTATCTCACATTTTTGACCAAGTTTTGCATAAGGGGCCATACATTATATCTAATTTAATACCACAAGTCAAATTTGGTAGGCTTGGAGATTAGCAAGCATCTAGGGCTGTTACCGATCCGATTTTGAGCTGAGCCAATACTGACTTGAAATCGGATCGATCACATTTCGATCGACTCAAAATCGACTTGAGCTCGATTGGGTTCGACTTCGAGCTGGCTCGAGTCGATTCCAATCGACTTCGAGCCGATTTCGATCGAGCCAGGTAAGCTCAATTCGATCCGGCTCGAGATCGGCTAATTTTATAATATATATATATATATATATATATATATTATATAACATATATACATATACATATATATATATATATTATACATATATTATATGTATGTATTATAATATAAAATGTATTTTAATTCGAGCCGATTTCGAGTTGGATCGAGCCGAGCCTATCCCTGCTCATTTAGATCGACTTAATTTCAATTCGATCTAAAGTGATTTAATTTTTGATCGATTTTCGATCTTCGATCCAATTAACACCCTTACAAGCATCCCAACACAAGCAGAGGTCATAGATTCACAAGGCAACCAAATAGGCTTCATAAGCCATCAAAACATTAGGGGCAATTAGGCCCGTCAACGGATCAGGTTTGAGTAGGGTCGACTCTGATTCGGATTCGAATCCATATATATCAGATCGGGTCATGGTCGATCTAGATCCTCTCGGGTTGAAAATCGGATCAGGTCGGGACTCGGGTTTTCGAGTTTAATTCATTTACAATAAAAGTAGTTATTTTTAAATATTTTTCATAATAATATTAAATTTATTAAAAATAAAATAAGAAGAGAATATTATATTTTTATGAATTAATTGAATATTTTAATATAAAAATACTGTTATAAAAATTAGTATTTGTAATATATATACATATATATTATGAAAATAAATTTATAAAAGTAAATTATAAAAATATAAGTATTATACATTATAATCTATTAATATAATATATAAAAAATTTTTATTGATTGATCAAAGTGGCACTCTATACTTAAGTTTTCCCACAAAAAAATTATCAGCATATATGATCTACAAATTAGATTATATAAACGAGTCAGATTCTAAATTGGTCAGGTCAATAGTTCTCCATATTCGATTAATTTACTTGTAAACGGATCGGGTCAATAAATACGGTGGGTTGACGGTTTAATTCAATCCATCGACTGGCCTTGGGACAATCTATGAAACTAAGTAAATAATATTAAATTGTTATATGATTAATATATGAACTGATTTTTTATATGTTGTTTGAATAGCTTTAAAGAAATTTTCATTGGGAGGTTAGAAGATTAGAGTTGGCTTCATAGATTTAGAAGAAGTCTTAGAAGATATCTTTGGAAGTGCTCATACAAAAAGGAGATGTCACATATTGAATGCCAAGTGAGAAGACCGATGTCGAAGTTCGGTACCATGATGGGTTTTCGTGTCGTGGATTAGGGTGAGACATCTACTCCATGCGGTAACATTTGAGGATGCGATGAGGATTAGGTCGGGTCTCAGTCATTATTGAGATCCAACTACGGTCAAGGTCGTGACTCGAGCTTAGGCGGAAGCTTGGATGTCGGATTTTGATTATCAGCTAAGTCCAGAGTTGAGGTTGTTTCGACGGTGAGTAGATCCTCATTGAAGTGTTGAATATCGTTTACGACATCTTGTTTCGTAGATTTATTTCTGTTAACGGGAAGGATTTAAAAATAATAATGTACGATCTAAAATTGGTACTTATAATTGGCATCAAAGTTGATCGGAGATGTCGGTGATATCGTAACTGCTAGTAACTAATTCTAATTTTATGTCGATATGTGAAATTCTTGGAGCTGCTAACTCGTTAGAAGATGTGATTAGCCAATTGATTAGTTTGAATGTAGTTACAAAGCATGACATGGCAGTTTGAACAGTTGCCATTAAGGGTGTTAATATGGATCGAAGATCGTAAATCAATCGAAAATTGAATCGATTTTAGATCGCATCGAAATCGAGTTGATCTAAATGGGCCGATTAACGAGCCAAAAGTTCGGCTCGGTAATAATTTTGAGCTNTTGAGATTTGATTCATTTTCGAGCCGGCTCGAAAATGAATCGAAATCGGCTCGAAGTCGATTGAACTCAACTCGGGCCGGCTCGAAGTCGAACCTAATCGAGCTTGAGTCGATTTCAAGTCGATTGAAATGTAATCAATTTGATTTCGAGTCGGTATTAGCTCGGCTCGAAATCAGATCGGTAACGGCCCTAGTTGCCATATAGTTGGCATCCAACTGTATGATATCTTAATAGATAGTTGAACATAATTGCGTCTAGGTCCTTGCGGTCTGAAAGAGCATTACAAATTGGTCTTAATTTTTTAAAAATTTTAATTTAAGTCTTGGAGGTTGCAAAAAATTTGCAAGTTTGGTCCTAATTAAAACATAATTATTAATTTTTTATTAGTATGCCGTAAGATTTTTTCAATTTATTAACTTTATGTTTTTTTAAACTATAATTAAAAAAAAAACTAGAAAAAAGAGAAATTGAATTTAGATTTTTAAAGAATGATGTGAATAGAGGGGTGTAGCTGTTCCTTAAATTGTGTAAATGATTTAAATTAATCAAAAAATAATTATTTTTTTATTTTTATTGAAAAAAATACTAAAAATTATGAGATTCTAAAAGAGGGACTAAAACTCTAGCACTTTTACAGTCTAAAGAATTAAAATTAAATTTTTTAAAAAAATGGGATTAATTTACAACACTTTTCTAACCTCAAAATTTCTGATGTAATTTACCCTAATTAATACTACAAATGAATTGCTGACACATGATCTATCACAGGTAAAAAGACGAAGAGACATCTTCTACTTATATTGGATTACAAGCATTATCATACGAGATGAATTTTAATTCGTCTAGTGGTTACGACATAGTTTTTTCATATCAAGGACATAAGTTCGATTCCCGTAAGGGATAGATACTTCTTCATGCTTTTCAAATACTTCACACAGTATCCAATAAGTTATTGAGTGTTCTTTTAATGATTTAGATTCTTCATCTATCCGTAACTACGCCCTGTTGCTACTTACTAACTTAACGATCAGCATTATTATCATTATCAAGCGCCCTTCTGGATCCAATCAAGGCAAGGAGGAGCTTACTTTTCTTGACATTGATTCATCTATTCAAATTTTTAAGGAGCTTTCTCCATGCTTACCACTCTAATATTATAAAATTTGGTACGAATTGAACTCATTTCTGTCTATAATGTAAAATACATGCTTCTTTGATCGAGGGTGAGCCATACAAGAGTGAGTCGAATCAGTTTTCAGTAAATACTTAAGAGATAGGCAAGCCCTTTTGGACTCGAGATGTTGTATCTCGCTAAGAGACAGATATCTTATGAAAATAAATTCTTTGACTTCTCGTACAAAAAAAAAAATTCTCTATTTCGATTTAGCCCAATGACACATGAATGACTGAAATATATCCTAAAAATTAATGTGTAAACAACCTTCAAAATTATTTATTTATATATATCATCCTATACTTTAAATATATAATTTATATAATTGTAAAGTATCTACACGCAATTATATTGACGAAGGGTTAAAGCATCCTTTATTTAAATGAGACAAAAGGGTTATATCTTTCCTTAATGACGAAGAAAGTACAGTTTATAATTATATATTTAAAATATAACATGACATATATAAATATGGAATAATTACTTATATATTACATAATTTAATTTTATTTACGTTTTACCTATCTATTTTTAGTTAATTACGCTATACACACTCAAAATATTATAAAAATATATATACACATATTTTAACTTATTTCTATTATAATGAGTAATCATAATTTTTCAATAACCTAATTATAGTTAGATTACAAAAAAATTGAGTCGTTTATCATATTATTTTAAGAATATCTAAATATATTTTGAGTGAAAATCCTAAAACTTTAATGTTTAGGTGGCGGCAAAGGAAGGAGACATCTGCGACGTGAATTAATTTTAGGACAAATCAGTGCTTTAGTGTGACATTGAGGAAGAGAAAAATATGTACCATTAAGAGTAAAAATATAATTTTAATGATTTACTAACAGAATATTTTTTTTTTCAAATAGATTTTGATTAAGTTTTAACTCAAATGTTTGTATGTAAGATTTTGTAATGTTTTAAGTGTATATAGCGTAATTAACTAAGAATGGATGGGTAAGGCATAAATAAAACTAAATTGTGTGACATGTAGGATAAATATTTAATTATATTAGTTAAATGAATGAAATGTCATTCTTTAATTCATATTTAAACATTATTTGTATCTAAGAGCATGGGTTCAATTTTGTAATGGTGCATATATATTTATTAATGTTATGAATATATGCAATGAGGAGGAAAATATTCGAAATTCAAAATACTTAAAATTCGTTTGTATTTTACTCGATTCGAATTTGATTCGATTTCTTTATGATTCTGAAGTTAGCTTATTATATATGTAGGCATTTCAGGAGTATTTTAAAATATTTTAAATATATTATATGAAATATGTATCTAAAAGATTTAAAGTATATATTAAAATGATTTTTATATAAATAAATATATAATATATGTTGTGTGTAAAATAAAACTTTAAGCTAAAAGTTAAAAATTAAGCTCTATTTAATTAGGAAATTAACTCCAGATGGATTTGATTTTAATCGACTCGAATCAAACTCGATTATCTCGAAATCTAAGTTCAAGTTTAGGTAAACTCACTCAAACTCAACTCATCGTCAGCCTTAATTATATGTATTTAATTATTCTTTGCACTTGCATGGAATTGGCCATACTGTTTTAATAGCAATTAAGATAAAGGATGATGAAGCTATCACAACTTTATATATATATATAAATATTATTTTTAAAAGTAATATATATGCAAATAAAATTTTATATTATATTCAAACATACATATATATATATATATATTTCATGAGTTTTGCTGTTTTGTATTTTTGTTAAATTAAACAACCATTAAAAAAAACAAGCTTCCAAATGCTCATTCATGCTTATCTAGACTAGAACATGAAAAGAAGCATATTGTGGCATGCAATCCATGATGCTATTCCTACTTGGAAGATAGGTGGTATCGTCTAAAAGAGGTAGACGGATAAAATACAAAATTTAAAATCATTCACACTAAATTAGAACATGTTAATAATGGTAAGATAGTATAACTGTTAACATGTGGCTCCAGCACTGCATCTCAGTTATACGCATGTCACTCTAAGAGCCTCTCTAATTCTGCTTTCCAGTTATCGACGATTAGGTTTGACGCCATCGAGCACGAGGATTGACTAATCTAATCATCCATTGCCCTTCTAGAAGAATTATACCATCGATTCCAAAGATCAGCTCTTGCAATAGCAATCGTCGTCGACATATGGCCCGAATTGTATCTGTCACACTCCTCCAGACTGACAATCGTACAATTCGTACAGGTCAGGCAGCTATACCCTGTACACATTCTATGCCTGGAGTGCGCTGCGACAACTAAAGTCAAATCACTGGAGGGGAGAAGTCATTCTTCTGACAAGACAGCTTTGACTTGCCCCATACTTGCGGTCTGCAAACTGTCATTGCAAGCTAACTATAAATACTCTTGAATAAGGCTTCAGGGAGGAGTTGGATCTTTTTTCTTGAATCTTGAATCTCTTCAACTGGGAGCTCTCCGAATCTTCGGCGCCTTCTCCCCAAAACATAGCTTTAGTCTCCTTCTTTTTTTTCTATGCTTTATACAGCTTTGTATTAGGCCTTAGTGACCCCTTCTTGAAGATATAGTGAAAGAGTTAGAGTTCGCCAGGTGGATATAAAGAACAAGCTGTTCCTGAACTACCTTAAATATCTACGTGTTTCTCTAGATGCTCTTCATTTTTAATTAAGCCTTAATCGCCAGGTTTAGCTCTCGGCGTATCCCTGTTTCTTAGAACTCCTCCTTCTTATGTTAACAATAACATACTGATATAAGATAAATAAAAGTATTCAGATAAACATATTGCATTGTACATGATTTGATCCACCTAATTCTTATATCTACAGCTTGAATGTGACTAAGAAAATTTCAAATAAAAATATTATTTCTTTTCACATAAATCGGCGGAGAAGTCCTTTAAATTACTACTTTCTATTCCTCGAACAGAAGTACTTGCTTACACAAAGCAGTTGTTCCCCATACAAAAGAACGAGAGGGAGAGAGAGAGAATATAATATGTAAATACAAAATAATATCACCTATGATCAGCTTTAGAATATGTGAAATATTAGATGAAGGATCACCCTTGAATCACTTGAGCATTTGATCACATAACCACTTTAGAATCATTTATAATTGCTTAAAAGTGATTTTGTATGATTATTTTTATTGATAGTTGTGAATAATGTGAAATAAAGTTGGTTATTATGTTGGAATATTTGAGAGATGTGATATAAGTTAGTTATTATTTTAATAATATGTGTAGGATGTGAAATAAAATTAATTTTTAATATTAAATTTTATATGTGATATGATATGTCAGGTTAAAATTAAATCAGGTTAATTTTTAACTTCGAAATAAATGAGGCCTATGTGGCAATGCGTCAAACACAAACCCTCAAATTAGGTTTCTAAAATGCCTAATTGAAAAAAAATAGAAAATATGATTATTATGAAAATGTTTTGGATTCTTATGTTCAAAATAAATAATAATTTATCTTTAATTATTATGATTTTATCTTTAATTATTATGATTGTTCTCTTTATAATCTCTTCTCTAATTTTTTTTTTTACTAGACTTCATTAATCTCTTCCACATCTTTCTTTTGTCATTTCTATTAAATATCTTCCCTATCTTCATCTTCTAATAACATGAGTTGCAACAATGAAGAAATGAATCACGGAGAAATGAATATGATTGTTGAAGACAATTAATGTGATCAAAGTGTTAAAGAAGAAACTCAAAAATAACTTGGGAGTTCTGCAGTCAAAAGTAGATAATATTTGATTGATCGCATGATCGATCAACTGGTTGATCATGTAGAACTCTTTCCTGCCATCAGTCGATCAAAAGACCCTTAATCGATTATATGGTCAACCAGGCTCTGAAAATATCGCAATTCAATTTTGATTCAATTCAAATACTATATATCTAATCAACTCAAAAATTATTCCAACACTAGTTCAATTGTGTCTCAAGTGCTCTACCATCAACCATTACAATATTTTCCTTACAAATAAAATGAAAATACAAGAATTTAATAGTTACTCGTGCTTCATTCTTTCGTTAGTTCAATACTCTTAACAATTGATCTCTAAGGATCTATTTGGCGTGATGACCAAAATCAAAACTAAAATAGTTGTAGTTTAAAAATAAATAAATTTTTTTAATCATTCTATATAAATTTTAATATAAAAAATATTATTTTATTTCACATACTCAGTAATTTTCAATAAAAATATCAACTTTATTTCACATCCTAGACTAAAATACTGAAATCGAGTATTTTTATGTAGGATGTGAATAAAGTTTATATTTTTATTGAAAATTATTAAGTATGTGAAATAAAATAATATTTTTTATATTAAAATTTATATAAAATAATTAAAAAAATTATTTATTTCTTATTATTTTATTTTGTAAAGTAGTAATATTTTGATTCTAATGCCAAACAGGGCCTAAGCTTTCTCGTATTATTAGAAGACCACTTATCATCTTAACTTGATTACAAGTAATAGTACAACTGATTAATACGTGTGATCAAAATTACTAAATGGGCATTTGGTTCATTGTTATCTTGATGTTATGTTATGTTATCTAGAGAAAGCAATTGTTTGGTTTAATGACATCTATAAATAATCTTCAATTAGATTATAAATTATTAGTCAAAAGATGATATTTAAATTACATAACATAACACCAAGATAATAACGAACCAAACGCCTCCTAAATAATTTCATTAGTAACAAATTACCATAAACTAATATGGCAAAATTGATAATTGTTTTGAGGGTTTAAACTAAACAATTGAATAGGCTAGAGGGAAGAGATTGCTAATATTTTATGACTTTTTTTATTCTTCTTTCTACTGAGATCTTAAAAAAAAAATTAATTTGTAATTTTTTATCAACTTTAGAAATTTAGAAATAATTTATCTTAATTTATAAATAATTATTAGAGAATTTTAGGAATATTTTCCTAATCTTTTTGGTATATTACTTTCAAAACTCAAATTAGGTCTATTATAAATTTTCGAAATTCATTTAATTTTTGAATTTACTTAAAATTAGTTCAAAATCTTTGAATCAGATCATAAGCCAGCCTTTGGCTTGTTGTTGAATTGATTTTAGGTTGATTACGAGTTTTCTCTTGCTCGTTTAAAATATAATTCGAATTGACTCATATATATACATACACACGCACACACATAATATAGCTAATTTTTATTTTAGTAAAAATGTATTTATATTTTTTAGCATAATAAGCTGATTAGAATGTAGGTTAACGTTTGCATAAGATATAGCATTCTAGCATGATTTGACACAACTTGGTCTGAATCGGTCTGATTTCAAGTCTAATTAAGCTAACTGTAAAATTTTTGATTTTGAGTTAACTACTTCTCAAATATTTCTAGTAGTGCGACACTTTTTTTATTTTTTTTTTAAGTGCCTTTTAAAACTCTACATATTTTTTTAACACTATTTTTTTTAGCAATAATTGACTAGCTTTGCTCAATTTATACTAGAACTAGTTTGAAAAAAAAAATTTACATAAGTATTTTTTAATTTTTAAATAATATATTAAGTTTTATTTTTTATTTTAGAATTTAAATTTTAAATATTTTAACATTTTTGAATTTTTTTTACTAATTATAATTATTTAGCTATTTATTGACAATAATATATATATATATATATATATATTATAAATATGTTTGTGAGCACACATATGTCATTAATTTTTATTTTAAGAAAATTTAGATTGTTAAATTATAAAATAAAAGAATGAGGTGTTTAATATTTAATTGAAAAAAATTAAAAGATAAATGCTCAGAAAATTATTAAATAAATATATAACTATATACGTGTATTATGTCTACTTATTATTTTATGTTTTTTTATGCATTAGATATAATATTTGAAAAATTTCGTACAAACTCGATTTCAGTCTACTCAAGCTCTACTCGAAAATATTTTGAGTTGAGATCAGGTTCAAACTTAGCTTAAATCAAGAATTATGAATTCGAGCTCACCACTCACTTGATCTCGACTACTTTGCAGTCCTATTAAGTTTTCTTTCTTTTTTTTTTTTAGCGCTAGAGCATCGACTTTTAGGTTGAATAATGACGGGGAATCCGATTGAGTAAACTAGACTTACAATCGAGTAATTAATTCCATCGTGTGTCGATTATGGGCCCAATTAGTGAACTGGATAGGTTGAAGACTTGATGGTCAAGGAAAAAGATTAATTTAAAATTTTAACTAGATTAGAACTCAAAATAGAGAATTGGGCAAATTACGTCCAGGTTCCTGAGTTTAATGATTAATATCACGCAGGTCTACATTTTTAAAATTATAACATCGGGATTCCTGAGTTTTAATAATTTATCAAATGGGTTTTTTTTTAATTTTTTTATAATTAAAATTTTTAAAATTACTATTTTACCCCTGCCCACGCGCGTGTGCCGCAGTATCGGGAGAAAAGAGAGAATGACAAGGGTAAAATGGTAATTTTAAAAAATTTTAATAATAAAAAATAAAAAAATCCATTTGATAATTTATTAAAACTCACGAACACGATATTATAATTTAAAAAACGTGAACCTGCGCGATATAAGTGTTAAACTTAAGGACCTGAATGTAATTTGCCCATGAGAATTTTTTGTGCGCGCCGGTGCCGGTGCATGATGCATACGTCAATCAATGCGCGCCATGTAAATAAAAGTAGATCCCACATACTAATATAGTTCTTGTTAATTAGATTTAAAATTGTGCACTGGTGCGTATAAAATTTTTTTCTCGAAATGAGTCAAATATGACTCAGTCAGGCCTACCGTTGACGTGGTCTGATTATGGCCTCGTGCCAGCTCAGTTTCCATTTTAGTAAATGGATTCGCCGGGCCTAGAGATGGTACATCATTGGCCGTTTCACGTGTTTCGTGTTCTTCCTCTCACTTCCGATCGTCTGGTAGAACCGGTCAACGGCCCGGCCTTTACATGCAGGAATCTCTATGCGGGAACGGCGGGAATATTTGCTTGGATTAGCACTGATGGACTATTGCATAAAAACCATAATAGTTTTTATTATTACAGAAACACCCTTGTTGACGTTATGAAAGTGCTACTGGTTTTGGTTTTTTTTTTAGGGCTTTTACATGCAGGTCATTCAAA
This sequence comes from Apostasia ramifera, assembly GCA_019297695.1. Taxonomy (NCBI): domain Eukaryota; kingdom Viridiplantae; phylum Streptophyta; class Magnoliopsida; order Asparagales; family Orchidaceae; genus Apostasia; species Apostasia ramifera. The sequence goes on along the minus strand of JAEMOT010002500.1, from coordinate 151,791 downwards.
GTTTTTCAATTTACATATCTATCACTCATTTCTTTCAATTTTTATATTATATCACTCAAAAAATTTCCATTTATATTTAAAAACTCAATTTTTGTTTCATTTAGTCACAAAATCAAAGTACTAAAAATTATTCAAATATTGCCCTTCCAGTCAAGAATTGGGGCCTCACAATCACTAGACAATACTTCTCTCATGTCTTTCTTTATTCATGGTTCGATATTCTGGTGTCCTAGGCATAGAGGAACCACACCAATCCATCCCGAACTTGGTGGTTAAACTCTACTGCGGTGACAATACTGTAGGGTGGTCCTGCGGAAAAATAGCTCGACGCCAGAATGATAAAAAGCTTAAGACCTCTTATTTGACTTTTTCATATTTCAAAAGATCAAAATCCAAAATAAAATGCAAAGATTGTCTTATTCAAAACCCCAATTATAACATCTCTTCTCTCTCACAATATTATTTTTAGCCTTTAACCTTTAAAGATCTTTTGACTTTAAATTTCTTTGTAAGTAAATTAAAAATTTTTAATGAATATATATGATTAGAAATTTTAAGTGATATTTAAAAATACAAAATTTTTGAATAATAATCGTGTAAGAGAACCCAATGGGCTCGATGATACTCCAAGTTGAGACAACTCGCTTGGGTAAATAAAATAATGAGAGAATTACATACATACTCCTTAAATCATCTTGAATTACATATTAAACCCCTTATTTTTTAATTTTACAACTTAACCTCCTAAATCATCCAAAAATAATATATTTAGGTCTTTCTCAAGATTTTCAAAGTATGTTTTTTGCTGATTTATAATTATTTGAATGTTTATTACTAATAATATATATATATATATATACAAATATTATAAATATATTTGCAGATACATGTATTCTACTAGTTTTCATTTTTGGATGATTTAGGGGGTTAAGTTGTAAAATTAAAAAATGAGGGGTTTAATATGTAATTCAAGATTATTTAAGGAGTATGTATGTAAATGCCTCTAAAATAATAAGGATAATGTACACTAAGATTTATATAATTCAGAGGAATTAGCTTACATCTATAGGTCAATTTGAAATCTAGGTTTTGCTTGAATAAGAAAATTTTGCTAGTTATAGATTGGAGTTGGACGGATGATCTTAAATATATTTAGAGCCAAAGGATGTTGATGTGGTGATAGTTCTGTTGAATGTGCTAACAATTGATAGAAGAATATGAGAGATGCATTGGCTAGAGACTTAATGAAGTGATACACCATAACACTTGGGATCGAACTGAGCATCTCGAAATTTAGTGTATTGACGAAATTCTAAGGGATATGGTACAGAGTGACAACTTAAAGCATGAGAACTTCACAGGGTTTTTCAGCTAAATGTTGATTAAATCTAGATCTTTTCCTTCGGATTTAAAGGGCTCAAAAATTATGGCATAGCTCGGTTGGTCGGGATTTTTGATTTAATGAATCAAATCTAGTTCAACAAAATATCTCCTAAATAGTTCAAATTGTTAGATTGACCTTGGTGTAAATAGTAAAATGAGTCAGTTCAATCAAGTTAATAGGGTCAAGGTCAACTTAAGTCTAATTCATGACTTGACGATCTTGATTTTTGAGTCAAATTTCAGGTCAACATAAATTTCTCAGTTAACTTTTTGTTAATCATTTAAACAATAGATTTTATTTTTAAAAAAAGCGAGAGCTTTTTGTCATTACATCAATTATGTGTAACAATAAAAACATTAACAACCCAATCAATTGCCTAACAAATTACAAATTAAACTACCCTATGCATAAATAAACCTAGCAAAAAAAAATTTCAAAATCGAAATAAATAAACAGTAGGCATTCAAATGAGTTGTCTCTATAAAAAGAATATTTTTAACATCTTAATTTTATACAAAATATTGATGCATAAATTTAAAATAGCATTGTGAAAGCTATATGAATCTATTTATAAGATAAATCATTGCTTGCATCTTTGCTTTCCATATAGTGTAATAATCAAACTAGTAGTCAAATAGTTAATCAAGTGACCAAATATTCAAATTAAGGAAGACCCATGCTATTCGGTGCTCGTTTTCTCACTTGTGTGGGCTCCATTGCACGCGCGAAACATTGTTGCAATCATTCAAGAGCATTTTGTGAGTACGTACAAGTGTTCTATATGTAATGCAAGGATATTCCGACTACACTTTTTCTTTTGTGGGTGATTTTGCTTAAGTTTTTTCACTATGAAGAGCTTTACCACTATTTGATTGACTTCATGATCACTCGTATTATGACGTTCAAGAATTTGATTTGAGATTTAAAAATTAAAGTTAATTTAGACTTAAAATAAATTATTTTGAACTTATTTATAAAGATATGAAAGTTGGGAGAATAAATTATAATTTTTTTTTTAAAAAAATAAGAATGGGCTGCTAGCTGCCAGCTGCAGCAGCCAGTAGCGCCAGCCCAGCCTACCTTTCCCTTTCCCCTTTCTGCTGTGTGGAAAAAAGAAAAGAAAAAAAAAAGAAAAAGGGGAAGGATTTTTATTAATCCTTTAAGCTTGCTATTTTGCTCTTTGTCTCTACCCGTGCTCTCCGCCTCCTTTGTTCTGCTGTTTCCGCCAAGCCCAGGAAGAGCAGCAGTGGTTGCTGTTGGGAAACAAAAAAGAAAAAGAGGAAGAAGGAGAAGAAGGAAGAAGGAGAAGAAGGAAGAAGAAGAAAAAAGGGAAACTAAGGAGGGTCTCCAAGCTTTGTTAAAATGATAATTAGTAGGTAATGTTTTTCCTAAAATTAATATTTAAATTATTATTATATTATGAATATATAATTTAATGTTACGAGAATATGGAATTGTAGAGTTATGCCAATTATATTGTGAATTGAACAAGGAAATAAGTTGGATTTAATGATCTGTGAGGTAATGTGGTACGAAAGGATATTTTTGTATACCAAAAACTGACGAAGGCAGAACGTTTTCTATATATGTGTTATTTCGATAAGGGCGGTGAGTGTACATTGGGTGATGTCCTAAAATGGATTACCGATATAAGGTGTGTCTCCAATTTAAATGGAGTCTCCAATACAAGGTGCGGCTCCTGTCAAGACTTCTAGGATAACAAGCTGAAGGAACTTTCATCAAGCTTTTTGGTAAAAATGTATGAAAATGATAGATCTACATCACTAAACAGAATAATACTATGATGTTACGAAATTAAGTAAGTTCATAAATATGAGAATTTATGATGATAATTTTAAGGGGTAATCCACTTAGGCCCTTGAGGTTTACTCGACTTGCCACACAGGTCCACAATTTTGAAAAAAAAGCTAGACAGGTCCTCAAAACTTAATGAATAGGTCATTGTGGTTTTTAATATTTATAAAAAGCTTCTAATAAGGTTTAATTAAACATCTTTAGTTAAACATTTCGTTAAATCAAAATTTTAAATCAAAAATCATAAATCTTTTTTATGTGAAATTACAATTGTACCCCCGAGGTTTACTCGCACGCGTCGCGCTGCCGCTTGCGCCTATATCCGCGCGCGGGTCGCCGCAGCACGCAAGGCGTCCGCTCGCGTCCCCGCACATTGGCGACGCTGCGGCGA
>JAEMOT010002500.1:130526-148073 GCA_019297695.1 Apostasia ramifera | reverse complement strand
GCGGACGCCGGTGCGAGGGGCAGCTCAAGCGACAGCATGCACGCGGGCCCCAACGGCCGCTCGCGGACGCTGGCGTGGGGGGCAGCACTCGGACCCCCGCGATCGAAAAACCCTAATGGTGGATATCAAAAATATGAAAGGGTAATAAGAGTATTTTCATAATTTTATCAGTGTTTAACGGATACCGTCACAGAAGAACCACAATGACCTATTCAGTAAGTTTTTGGGACCTATTTGGCATGTTTTTAAAATTATGGACCTACATGGTAAATCGAGTAAACCTCAGTGGCCTAAGTGATTACCCCTAATTTTAATGTAAGGCATATTCTGTAATTATATTTATGTGAATAATTATTGAGCATTTCATGATGTTACTTGTATCATTTTTATGATATCTGACATGTTTTGAATATTTAAATTATATATTGGGATATTGTTTTACCTATAGAGCTTGTATTAACAAACTCCTGCTAATTTTTGTAGCAGGTATTGCATTAGAAGGATCAAGAAATATTGTGTGAGGTATCTAAGGTTGTGACAAAGGGATGTTTAAATATATGTTGTATGTTATAAAAAGTTTAAAACCAACGTCTTAGTTGCTGGTGGCTCAGCCTCGTGTAAAGAGGGAGGTCGAGTACCAGCAGCCGGGACGTCACACATATAATATCTTGTGATCTAATTATAAAAAAAGTTCTCATTTTCATTTTAAAAAACTGTATGAGTTGAGAATTTTTTAGGAGAGTCATGTATCCTGATAGTACTCTAGTTCAAGTATGCTTAACTATGGATTCCCATATTAGCCTCACAATTTTATTACATTTTATCGTTTGTGATTACGTTATTTAATTATGCAGTTCAGAAATTTCTTTCCCTTTTTAATATAAAATGAATTATTTCTCTGCCCCTCTACTTAAAGTTTGCTAGAAGTTACTCCTTGTCTAGATAATTCTGATTTACTCATATGAAGTTTAATCCCTACCCTCTTCTAACAATTACTCCCTGCCCAAATTCCTAAAATCTAAGCATCCGAGGAAAGTTGAATATGGAATAGTTGAATATGGAATAGTTGAATACTTGAGAGGTTAAAAATTTTGTCGACTTTAATAATTTTGACATAATTATTTTTTTTCCAATATTATGGGCTTATTGTTAAGCTATTGTCAATATTTTATTTTCTCGAATCTTGATAACTTGTATCTTATTTTATCATAATAATTCTCTTAATCATGTAACCAATATGCAACATAGATTATTATAATCATAATAGGAAGTTTTTTTAATTAACATTATCATTATAAAATATTTTTTATTGTTGTGCTATCATTGAAGAAATCAATTTTTTGGTCACTGGAGTGTAAAAATTTCAAGTCATAATTTTATTGCGCAATTACATCTGTCATTTATTACTTATAATTCCCTTACTTTTAAGTATTTATTTTTTGGGTATTATTTCTAAATATTTTAAATAATCTAACTCTCGTAAAATAAATCAAATTGACCGAATATTACAGTTCGGTTTAGTTTAAACTATGGTTTTAAAAAATTAATAGCAATTAAGATATTATGTAAATAAAAATTTAAATGTTAATCACAAGAGTCATAATAATATATTTATTATTTACTCATAATTTAGTCTATTTCGGAATAATTTCGAATTAGTTTTGAAGTTTTTGATATATTACTGTACAACTCTTGGCTATTGTTTAAAGTTGCAAATATGTTTTCTTACCTGCAAATAGAGAAATGTTGGGGAATGGTTCTGCAAATATAGTCAGGGTTCACGCTACACAGCCGCAGCAATCATTTGGACCCCTTCGAGCTGCTGCTGCTGCTGCTGCTGCTGCTGGCAGAGTAAAACGAAAGAGAGAAGCTTCCATGCGACTTCGTAGACTAATAAAAAAAATTGGAGAGAGAGGGAGGGAGAGAGAGAGAGACCCTGGCCGGCGGCGATCTGCGGCCTAAGCCTGCGGGGATGAGTTCTGGAAGAAGGTGACAAGCGTCCAGTTGGGGTAACATGGTTCGGCGTCGGATCCGTCGCCCCTGGAGGTAGAATGAACATGAGATTGGTCCTGTTCCTGCTCCTCTTTGCGCTCCTTCGTCGGATTCGTTCTCAGGAAGGTAATCCCGCGCGATTTGTTCATCTTCATATACTCCCTTCTCATGATTATAATAATCAAGGATCGGAGTAGTCGTGCATGATGCTGCTCGGTTATTTGGGTATTTGATTTAATGCGCAGATGCGTTCATTTAGCTCGGACCTACAATTGAAAGGCTGTTGTCCTAGATTCATGAAGAACTTTTGTGGTGGTGTTCGTTGACTATTAGCTGACCATATCATCTCTGCACCATCTTGAACTGTTTTCCTTTTCTTGCTACTGAAAACAATTTGTCGTTAGGGTTTGGCAGATGCAGACAACTATGTGTGAGTAAGTTGCATGTTGTGATTTGAGAAATTACACGAATGCCCAGAAAAGTAGTGTAAATCGCACAAACATTTTGCTTGGATAGGGAAATTGCAATTGTTCTGCTCTTAACATCATTCTGCGAGTCTTTCAAGTAATTTAATACATGAAAGGAAGGTACATGATGACTGAAACCAGTTAGAAGATGTTGTTCTCCAAATATTATGTGTCTGTATTTATTATTTTTTTCTGTTAGTTTTCTAATTGTGTTCACTTCCTAGATTATCAGTATTCTTATTTCCTATTTTCCCTTTTAGATTATCAGTATTCTTATTTCCTATTTTCCTTTTTGTGTTCTTCTTATCTTATATAGTGAGGTTCTTTTATCAAAAAAACAAAAAACAATTCTTTTGTTGAATTCATTTCCATTTGGATCTCAAATTTCTTGACACTATCCTCAATCTTATCATAGTAGTTATTATGGTTTCTGGTAGATCAATCCTAGTTGATTTTATGTAATTAAAGCTCTTGTAGCTGTCATGCTTATTGATTCGCAGCTGCATGTGCAGGTTTTGTTAGCCTTGAATGCTGCACAGCCTCAAATTTTACTGATGAAAGGACCAACGTAACATGGACCTCGGATAACCATTTAGTTCAAAGTGCTGGGAAATGCAAATACTTTTCTTCTTCTTTTGCAACATCCAACCATGCAAGTGCCCGTGTATTCGATGAGCTTGACTCACCAAGTTTCTGCTACTATCTTCCTGTTATTAAAGGCCAGGACTACCTAGTAAGGGCTACCTTTCTCAATGGTTTTATTCCTCAAAATGAGACTGGAGCCTCCTTTAAGTTTTCAATTGGAGCCACATCAATATCTCAAATAGATTCATCTCAAGAATTTTTGGAAGTAGAAGGTATCTTTGCAGCCACCAATCACCACACAAATCTGTGCCTTCTAAGAGAAAGGGGTGATGCTTATATATCAAAGGTAGAGCTAAGACCTCTAAATGATGTGATTTATCTTCAAGGCAATGCATCTGTTATCTTGAAGTTGGTTACTCGTGTTGACCTTGGCAATAACAAAGTCAGTTACCGGTATTATTTCTTTCTAGCTCTATTTCCTATATTTTGGATGTTGTTGATGTGATGCATTAAGCTTAGGACCACTATTACATTGCTGACGGAAAGACCATTTTAAATGCTGGTTTTTAGGTATCCCGAGGACCTTGTAGACCGCATCTGGCATGTGGATCGTGAGGAAGCAGATTTTGGCCGTCGAAATAATTTAGAATCATTTAATATTTCTTTGCGTGGATGTAATACTTCTGTTCCACTAAAAGTTCTGCAAAGTGCTACTGATGATAATAAACAATTGGTGTTTCTTCATGAGGGTCTTGCAAATGATCAAGAAGAATTTCTCATTATCCTTCATTTCCTTGAACTTGATGGTAATGTGCATACTGGAGAGAGAGTTTTTGACGTCTATGTAAATGGTGATAAAATGCATGAAAAATTTGATATATTGGAGGATGAAAAATCTTCTAATTATAGAGTATTCTCAGTGAGGGTGAAGTCAGGTGGTTATCTCAATGTCTCTTTAGTCAACGCTCTGGATGCAGCTAAATATGGTCCCATATGTAATGCTTATGAGATCTACCGGGTGCTCCAAAAAGGTGTAGAAACGATTGAACGTGATGGTATGTTGTAGTTTCTCAACATAATTAGCTATTGAGGATCATGCATATTTTTGACAAAAGCAATTCTAGAGTGGTTATTCTAAGGACTATAAGCATTAATAACGTTATTGATTTGCACTTGTTAAGTTTTGTAGGAAACTTACTACAATAACTACTTGTTTTCCATGTGTATAAAGAACTATTATATTTAAAATCATATACTTTTGGTCACTGCAATAAAGACTTAAATCTCAAGTGAAATTATGCGAGAGACAGTTGCCTGGTGAACCAAATTTATAAGTTTAAACACCATTCATGCTTATTTGGTATGATCATTGGTTCATTACTTCATTACATACATAAGCTGTATATTTAACACATGTACGTGAACACACACACACACAAAGATACCACTCACTGCTTTCTGTCAAACGAAATTGGATTGTGTTTTTTGTTCTATCAAATAATGTCATTAACAGGATTTTACATTTGTTCCAGTGGATGCTGTTATGAAACTCAGAGATGAACTGATGGTGGAGAACTCTAAGCTTGAGATCTTTAGAAATTGGTGTGGGGATCCTTGCTCACCTACGTCCTGGGCTGGTCTGACATGTGAAGATCATAATGGTTCCTTTTTTATCACTAAACTGTATGTTTGTCCACTTATTTGAAAGCAAGCATTTAATTACCTAAAGCATAGAAATAGACAGTGATGTCAACGCATTTTGACACCCTTTTATATCAGTATTCTATTCTATTTGTCATCTAGTTCATGTCATCAATTCCAGACTTTATTTGTCTAGTTTTTTTGTCATTTCCGATGCAAGTGCCATACTTACACTACTTCATTATGCATGCTTAGCAGCATAGTACGTATTCAAATGCTTAAACATTACAATTGGATTATTTACTCAGGGATTTATCATCAAAGAATCTGCAAGGGCCATTTCCTTCAGTAATTAGAGAGCTGGCTGATCTGAAGGAACTGTACGTTTTTATTTGACATGAACATGACTGGTTTTTATTGGATTTTATGCAGTCAACTCTAAAACCTGTTGTAATTTGTATGTTCAGGGATGTGCAGGATAACAACTTCACTGGGTCGTTTCTAGAATCCCTCACTTCTCTACCACATTTGTCCAAGCTGTATGCCTAATTTCTTTCCATGCATCTGGTCAATCATCACTATTATTTACTGTTACCCTTGTTATTTTGTGCTTTCAAATTTAGGTAATTTTTGGTTGTCCATTATTATACAAAGGAGTGTGATAGCTGTTCCGTGGGATGGGAAGGTGTATATTAAGTTGAAAGCAAAATTTATAAGATTTTTATCTGATCATTTGTTCTATATGGGAGTGACTGTTGGGCCTTTAAGTGGCTCAATAGCCATAAGTTTTGAAGCACTGTACAATACTGCAATATAGATACGATAATACGACAAATTTAAAAAAGTAGGGTACAGATACGTCGGGATACAATAATTATATATATGTATATAATGTGTCATATTCTCATATTTATGGTGTAACTCATATGGTGGACTAGAATGACTTACGCATCTTATTAATATCAATTTTAAAAATATTATTTGAGTTTTCTTTAAATTAATTACATTTTTATATTCTCAAATATTCTTGGTATTTTCAAAAGCAACATTATGGAAAATCTGACTTGAAAAAAATGAAACATCCTTCAACAATTATTGAATTAAAAAAATTAAATTTAAAATAATGTCATAAAATTTATGCAATTGCTTGTTAACCTATCATAAAATATGTATGTGAGATGAGAGTTTAAATACATATCAATACATTAGGTTCAATTTCAATCTAAATTTGACCCTAATCAATTACCTCAATACAAACGAGATATAATTAATAAATAATATAATTACTGTGATTTGGACTAAGATATATTGATCTAATTAAAGTAGGTGCATGTTTTCCTCTCGCTGAGTCTTTGACTCACTAAATAAATAAATAAATATAAAGGCTAAAGTTCTATTTTTCTAAAATACAGGCTCGATTGAGGTAAAGAAAAAATATAATTGGTGTCCAACAAAAGCAAGATAAAATGTAGGTTGAAGTATAAAAAGTAGCTGTCACTGACGTCTAGGACCATGAAAAATGGTCAGCTAAAGTAGAGGACACAACAGCTTTTGGATACAATTTTTTTTTTTGCTATTAGAACATACGTGAAGCTCTCTACGATCCTAATTGTGTGAAATTGATGTATCACTCTCCCATTGTTAACTATCGAGTCTAATCATGGGTCATCTTTTATATATGAACTCTTTATATTTATTGTATCAGCCAGATCGATTGATCGAATATTTTTTTCTTCAATTAGAAGTATTAGAAAGTATCAAATAAGTATTAGATTAGTATCTATTTTTTTAAAAAATATAAAAACTAATATGCCACATGATGCATCAAATGCGTTTCAGTGGAGTATCGAGGAGTAATGGTATTTGATATGAATATGATACAAATACGTTGGGTTTCATGAAGTATAAATACTTCATAGATCATAAAATTATGTAGATAAGATGCAAAGGCTTATAGATGAATGATCAAACCAGAGTGGATCACATTGGAACTAGTTGTATCAGAGAGGGTTGTCCAGACTCCTATAGATAAAATGTGGGAGGTGGTGTTTGAGGTGATTTGGTCATATGCTCATATCCATTATTGACTAGATAGTGCCTTTTATGTACAATTGGGAGGTCCAACATTCCACGTGGCCATGACTAACTTGGGCTCACATAAAGTATTGTTTCACGTAGGAGATAAATCCATGTAGCTGATCATAGCTTATTTTTTTCTTTTTTGATAGTCCACCCTAACTTATTTGGAAATTGTTTTTTTGGACAAAACTTACTTGGAATTAAGTATTTGTTGTCGTTGCTGTTTTTGTTTTGGTTAACCGTCATTATATTAAAATGACTCATTTTTAATAGTTCTAGCACTTCTAACTATTTAGTCACACATTTGTAGATCCTTGAAGTGCAACCCACAGCTAGACAGCCAAATTCCATCCAGCTTGTCAGCCTCGACAAATATTTCTATAATGTATGGCAGTGTGGAGTTTGTCAATATCTGCAAAGAAATGGTGGGAAGCCTTCTTGACTGTCGTTTGATTTTCTTTTTAATTTTTTTTCCTGCAGTTCAGGAGGATGTGATGTTCCATATACACGTGTCATAGGCAATGTTGCTGGAGCATCTGTGGCACTTTCATTTGCAATGGGAATCATTTTCAGCTGTTTTCACAAGCGTCCTAGGAAACGTGTTCAAAAGTCTTCAGTTATGAAATGTATGCGTTATATTCAATTAAAGTTTGTTTTAATGAAGCCTTATTATTATGTATGCAAAACAATTATAGAGATTAACTTTTATTGTTAGTTGCAGTGGAATTTCCCTTCATCAAAGAAAGTTCATGATGATTATTAATGCACATGATATCTACATATAGATGATTACTACGTATAGTTAATAGTCAAATTAGCAAATCTTTTGAGATGCCCGTACTGTAGGTCATTGGTCTCTCATCTACTATTTTCAATAGCTTTGTTATTCTTGAGCGTATTCAACTATTAAGTACTCATTTTCTATTTATATATGTAATTCTTGTTGCTTCATGGTAAAAAGTTGTTTTCAAAGAAGTAAAATAATTAGGACTTCAATTAATATGGCTTCTGCTTTTTATATATCACTTTTGCTTTTGGACTGGTAGTTTGGAGTTTCGTTTAGTGGGCTAGGGAAATGGAAGGAGCTTTTAGAGATATGATGAAGTGGGAAATAAAGAATATTTGAAATTTTGAATTTGAATTGTTGGAGAAAGAGGAAGAAGAGATGTGACCTTTGACCAGCCGTAGGTTGCTTGAGCAAGACAGTTACATGGCTTCTTTTATCTCGTCCTTTTTAGTTTTGAATGCACTGCATGAAAGCAGATGTGTAAATTAGTAGCATTATTATGATTTCCTTATGCATGTTCATGGATTTCTCTCACAGGAAGTACCTCTACGAATCTTATTTTGTTTCCTTCGAAATACTTTTTGTCATATGTCAAAGATATGGGTATTGCTCTCTGATTTTGACCTAAACATGCAGATTCAGGATTCTTAGATCGCAGCATTCATCACCCCATTAAGAGTCCTGATGTAAAGACCTACACTCTTGAGTACATCAAAAAGGCAACATCCTGCTACCAAACCTTGATAGGTGAAGGTGGATTTGGGGCAGTTTACCGTGGGACACTTCCTCATGGTCAAGAGGTTGCTGTAAAAGTCCGGTCAGCCACATCAGTTCAAGGGACACGTGAGTTTGATAATGAGGTAAAATGTTGAATCTACTATCTCGTTTTTTTGAACAAATGATTTGTCATGTTTTCTTTACGACTTATTATTTGGTTAGCACTGCTTGCCAAGAGCTCGGTTGTATGTTTGTGATTACAAGCTATAGAGCTCCTTTTTTTTTTGAAGATATCATAGAGCTTGGTTGCATGTTTGTCATTACAAGCTATCATAAAGCATTTAAATGTCACATAAATATTGATACAAAAATTTTGGTGTCTGTAGGATTATTTTTTGGCTAAGGCAACAAATCAGATAAATTGTTTTCAGTTGTTTTATAACTGTTATGTGAAGTATGATTGGCTGATAGGTATCTCAGTTATTGGAAGTGATCCTGTCATTTACCTTTTTAAACCACTGTTCTAGAACTTCAATCTTGATATAGTCTAGTTGTGCTTGGTTTCTAAGAAAAGGTTATTGGCCAGGTCAACCTTCTTTCAAAACTTCATCATGATAATTTGGTTCCACTCCTTGGTTACTGCTGTGAAAATGATCAGCAAATTCTTGTGTACCCTTTCATGTCAAATGGATCACTACAGGATCGCATATATGGTGCTCATCTTTCCTTGTTTCATATCTAGTTTAAGCATTCATTTTATTTTATTCTCTATTGACTTTTATTCGTTCATAGGGGAGGCATCAAAAAGAAAAGTTTTGGATTGGCCGACACGACTCTCCATTGTGCTTGGTGCTGCTAGAGGCATGCCAAATCCCTTGATTTTGCACTCTGACATTATACTTCTTTGTCTTCATCAATTATATGCTTTCAGAAGATGACTGGTTCTAATAATTTCCATTAATTATCAAATTTTTACGACAATCAATTCACTTCCTTCATAAGCCCAAGTGTGTTTATGCTATCATTGGCACATAAGTTCTTGCATGCTTTCATATATGCATGAATGAAGCTAGACGGTTTGTGTTCAAGCACTTCCACACTATCAGAGCTCGATTTACCAAGGAATATATTTGTTGTAAGTGTAGTTTGCTCCCAGTATAAGGATTTGAATAACTCATAATTATGTCAACTGGTTATTTTACTAAATTTTTTCATGTAGTCACCTTCTGTAATTTGTAAGCAACTAGCTAGCCTTGACAATTTAAGATCCCGATTATCTCTTCATCTGTAGACATGGTTGAATAATTTTATCTTTCAGTATGTTCAAGACTACGCCTGGAAATTACTGAGTTTCAGCTTCCTTTGTTAAATTTTAAGTAATTGTACTGCTAACAGTTTATCCCATTTTCAAATATTTTAAATTTTTACTTTATTTTAAATGCAAGTATTTGTTTTATGTGAAGTTTTTTTTTTTTTTTCTGAAAATGCCTGAAGATTTTTGCCGAGTATAAAAATTAGGGGTGGTTACAGAACCGGACCGGACCGGTTCCGGTCCGGTTCTATCGGTTCCAGGTCCGGTTGGATCTGGAACCGGTCCGGTCCGGTTCCAACCGGTTCCGGATCCGGTCCGGAACCGGTTAGCTTAGCTTGGATCCGGTCCGAGTCCGGTCCGGATGGCGGATTTATATNAATTATATTTATAAAAAAAATTTATTAATTTTTTTTTTTAATTAATCCACTGGCAGCATTGCCCCCAGCTGCAGCGCTTGGGGGCAGCGCCCGTGCGGCGCACGCGGGTGCTGCCCCCAAGTTTTTTTTTTTTAATTATTGAACCGGACCGGTTCCGGTTCAACGGAACCGGTCCGGTTCCGGTTCAACGGAACCGGTCCGGTTCCGGATCGGATAACAGGTTCTACACTTGCAGAACCAATTCGGACCGGTTCTGAGCCCGGAACCGGTTAGAACCGGTCCGGTTCAACCAGTTCTGGACCGAACCGGTTCTTACCGGACCGGTTTTGGACCGGTTCCGGGTCGAACCGGTCCAATAAGCAGCCCTAATAACAATGTATTGATCTTTGAAGTTGGACATGGAATTCCTTGATGTGTGTTGCGAAAGTCCTATTTTCTTCTTCCGTTGCAAAACTTTAGATAGATTAGCAAGTCATGTGCTTTTTCACTTGTAATTTAGACATCACAAAACACCATGTTTTTGACAATTTGACAAGATCATAATGATGATGATGAATATGGGATCATTATGTCACAGCCTTTTTTTTTTTTATCACAGCTTACTTCATATGAACTTGTCATTATTTTTTTGTCACGAAATGTTCTTGATCTAAACATTTCAGGTTTACTGTATTTACACACCTTCCCAGAACGATGCATCATTCATAGGGATGTGAAGTCGAGCAATATTCTTCTAGATCAGAGCATGAATGGTAAGGTGGCAGACTTGGGTTTTTCTAAATATGCACCTCAAGAAGGGGATAGTTGTGCTTCTTTAGAAGTAAGAGGAACAGCCGGTTACCTGGATCCAGAGTAAGTTTATATACTTTAGTTCATAGAATCATATCTCTATATGATATCTTGATGCACTTTCAAGCTGCATTTACTTGGATGGAATGACTATTCCATTTCACTATTATTCTTTATTGAATAGTTATTTTCATATTTACTTTGGTAGAATAGCTATTTCATAGGAATTTCTATTCCAAATTTTATAGAATAGTCATTCCTTCCACCAACCTAAGTAATTGTTATTCCTTGTGGGCTAAAATATTATTTCAAAATTGCCCTTGTTCACACACATACACACATACAAACATACATGCACAGATACATATGTGTGTACTTTGTTTTCCTTTTTTTAGTTTTCTCCTTTCTTAATGCCTTGTTAAATTTGATTAGATTGTTTCACTTCATAATTGGTGTTTCCTTATTCAGAATTTTATCTCTAGCGTGTGTACATGCCCATGCAACCATGAAACTTGCTGTCTTTTGGCCTTTGTTTTTGTTAGTAATATCTGAACAGGAATTTATCACAGAGAAATACACCTAATAAACTGTCATAAAGAGGCTATGTTTTTTGTTGGCGGTGATTACATTTATTTTATATGTGCGACAATAACCTAAAAATATATTAAACATACTAACCATCCAATTACAGAAGTTCACATCATGGGCAATAGAAATGTATTAATACTAGAATTAAACATGATGTTTATCTGTTGTCAGGATATTGTTCTGAAACATGAACTTTCTTCTTCACGCACCCAATTTGTGGCCCAGTAGATTGGGTGTAGCTTTCAAGAAACAGAAACTTTTTCTTACTCCATTCAAATGTTTGATGTCAATATTGTAGTGTATTTTGTGATACATGTAAGTTTTCTAAACTGATAAATGACTAGATCTATTGAAATTTTCGGATTAATGACTTGATCTGTTACATCCTAATATAGGTTAGAAGTAACTCAACTATAGTAACTTGTAACACAACTATTGCGATGGATAAAATATGTAAAATAAGACATTTGCATGTTTTTTGTGCATATAGTGTTAAATGTCCATGATTTTTGATAGCTAATAAGTAAATTAATGAGTTTACTGTAGCATGTATGTAGATTTCTATACATTTTTTGCTTGTTCTGTCCGTTAACTTATTTTCTAATTAGACCTCTTTAACACCAACTCTATATATGCTGCAAGTAATATGAAGCAGGAGTATCTCTTTTTCAGATTTAAGAGGTTCTATAAAAACAGGAGCTAGGTGGTGGTGGTCATGTAAAGAACTGATTTGAAGATTTATTAGTCACTTCTGTCCCTTCTTGATTAACCCTAAACTCTAAAAATATTTTCATCTATTTTTATATTTATTTCACATTATACACAAATTCATATATTCAAAATCAAATTTATTTCACATCCTACACAAGTTCTCATATTAAAAATTAACTATATTTTACATCCTATATACATTTCAATAAAAATGTTTACTTTATTTCACATTTAATTTTCAATAATAAAGTAACTTAATTCATCATCATAGCATTAAAGTAATTTTTTTTCTATATGATTGAATTTTGGAGAAAGTGATTTAGGATGAATAGTGTCTATTTATATCCAAATTTGTGTAGAATTCTCAAATAAAACAGATGCATTCCGTTTCAAGTCCCTAGCAAGGGCTGGCAAGGTCGAGAATTGACATTAGCTTGATAATAACTTTTGCAAACAATTTGGAAAACATGAGTGGAAATGAAAACTGATTCAAAATTTGTTAAATGATTGATTAGGTGATGATAATGTGAGATAATTTTTAAGTTTCACTCTAAAAGAGAATGACATCTTCAATTTCTTGTTATTATCAGTAAAAATGAGGTTTAGTGTTCTTGAAAGAGCACTTTCTATCTGTACAGGTATTATTCGACTCAGCAACTATCTACAAAAAGTGATGTATTTAGCTTTGGAGTGGTGCTTCTAGAAGTTGTAACCGGAAGAGAGCCTTTGAATATACATAGACCACGCAGTGAATGGAGCTTAGCTGAATGGGTATGCCCAAAATCAAGTGTATTGTCTGCATTATCAGCACAAGTTTCTTATTGTCTTCATAATTCCCCATCTAAGCTCATATATTTGACATGGCTTTGTTATTCTATTTGAAACTTTTTGAAGAGACTTTAAGAGGATAATTGTTGAAATGCAAAGAGACAGCTCTTTCTAAAAGCATCTTCAAATAGTACGTGATATTGTATTTCAATGGAGCTGAGATAAAAGAAGTGCATTCTGCTAGATCTTAGGTAGATTATTCTTGGAGTTTTTTTTTTTTATGGAGAGATTATTCTTAGAATTGATCGTTCTAACTATAGTTTCATATATTGATATATGCGAGGACATTATTTCTGTTAGTTTTCACTAGATGCCTGCATAAAAACTTTATTAGATGGAGGTCATTGATATCAATTTCTGACTTCGAGGCCCATAAGGTTTTTGGCTTAAAATGATTCAAGGCAAGCCTATCATTCTTGTACGAACCTCATTCATATATCAAAGTCATAGTTGGCCATTAAATCTTTATCTTCATAGCTTTTGCTTTAGAAATCAATTTTATTTTACATCTTATACAAATTTTAATATTATAATTAATTTTATTTTATATCTTACACAAATTTCAAAATTAAAATAATTTTATTTCACATCACAACAAAAATGATTTCTCTCCCTTGCCCAAACATGACTCAAATTAATCCAAAAAACATACTCGGTTTAAATTCTTCACCATCTCTCCTTCTTAATTTTACCTCTGTTGTTTGACTTCTTGTACCCTTCTTCTATTTCTTTCCTGAAGGCCTATTCCAAGATCATTATCTTAATTTTTTGCACTTAATCCTTTCTATTTCTTTTGCATTTTGAGCATCATACTAGCACTCTTAGCATCTTTGATTATGCTTTGCACTCTTAAAGTCTTTGATTATGCAGCAAAGCATATTATATGGAGATTTCAAACACATCAATATAAAAGTTCTTTCTCCATCAAATATTTTCCATTATTCTTTTTGATGATTCCAATCATTATCATCAGCTTTATCCCAGCTTTTCAGGAGCAACTTTATGAATCTTTTTTAAGTTTCAAAAACTTTGAGTCTTTTTCACTTTTTATTAATGTCAATGCAATTCTAATTTATGTTTATATCTGCAATGAATGATGCAAATACAGGCAAAGCCATTTATCAGGGAGCAAAGGATTGATGAGATGGTAGACCCCCAGATCAAAGGTAGTTATCACGCAGAGGCAATGTGGCGTGTTGTGGAGGCCGCATTATCGTGCATCGAGCCCTTCTCCGCGTACAGGCCAAGCATGGCAGACATTGTTCGCGAGCTCGAGGATGCGCTCATCATTGAGAACAATGCGTCCGAGTACATGAGATCCATAGAAAGCTTCGGTGGATCCAACCGCTTCCATTCCATAGACAGGAAAATACCCGGATTGGCTCTTACTCCCTCCGAACAATCTTCCGGATTTTGTCAGATTATTACTGGTCCCCAGCCCAGGTGATGGTTTATCAGTAAATGCAGTTTCATCTAATCTCACCCTTTTATTTTTTCCTTTACTTGAAACTATTTGATACCTTTTTTTATCATGTATTAAATGGTTAATCTTGGGATAATCTTGTGTTGAGGTGGCAGGGGAAGTAAAACTTTCCTGATGCTTATTAGAGAACAAATAGATGTACAGTTGTTTATTTTTGCTCAATCTTGAAGCATTTTACCACTGTTATAAGCATTATTATTGAAACTAATGTTGTACCATAATATTATTATTCTTATCATAAAAAAAAACTTCAAAAAGAATCTCTCATTATCTATCTATCTATCTATCTATTTATTTATTTTTATATTTTGCACTCTACATATCTTGTGCGAATGCAAGTCGACTTGCTTAGGTGAGGAGTTTTCTCTGTTATTCACTTGTTTACCATTGATCTCACTTTTTTTTTTTTTTTTTATCTCAAGTTGATCTCACTGATTTTACTTTCTTTCATAGTTTCATGTTAAGTTTTAATAATATTTGCTTCTTCTTTAATGTTATTTAAGTTCCTTTGATCAGATCTCAGCTTGTTCATGCCTCATTATGACTTTTTTTATGCCATCATCCATGGTTTTGCTTGAGATTCATGTTAAATGGGAATGGGCAATTTTCATGCCTCATCTAATTGGAAGGGTTAGTTTGGAACAAGGCTTTAGAGTTGCTCTTTTCTTTTCTTTTTTAAAGATGTGTATATGATGTGAAATAATATAAATTATATTAAATTTTATTTGAGATTTGTATAAAATTGATGAATATATTAAAAATTATATTGAATATAAAATTAAGGGAGCGTTTGGTTCAATATTATTTTGATGTTATGTTATGTTATTTAAAAAAAGTAATTATTTAATTTAATGATATTTATAAATAATTTTTTATTAGATTATAAAATTATTAGTTAAAAGATGATATTTAGATTATATAATATAATATTAAAATAATAATAAATTAAATGTTTTCTAAATAATATTTTAATATTAAAATATGTATAGGATAAATATAACGTTAAAGTCTTGTTTAGAAGCATGTTAAAAAGATCACGATCAAAACAATCTTTTATTATAAAAATATAAAAATTATTTTATAATTTATCATTTACACTACCCTTGGAAACTTAGATTTAATAGTGGACCTTTTTGAATCATCAACTAGGTTCAATGATCGAATTTCGAATGAAAAAAAGAACACAAATGGAATTTCAGTAAACTGGGGTTTGGCTTTTGCTAAGCGAATGCCTAGCGGTCTAGTGCTTTAACAAACATTAACAAAGATCGGGGTTTGATTTCAAACGAGAAGTTTGATATCTTTTGAATAAAAATAATTTATTTACTAAGAATTTTTTTTTTGTTTTGAATTTAACATGCACCTTTTGAAGGTTAGGAAATTTTAGATGATTATGAGGGAATCACTATGTAGCATTGCAAATTATTATAAAGTAGGAGTTACATCAGCCCACAGTTGAATTGCCAGATGAAGTGCCTGAAGTGTTTGAATGATATGTGGGGTGCATTCTAAGAAGGTTAACCTAAGAATTGTTACTTTTTTCTCGGGCTATAAAATAGACGATGGTGTGAGTTTGTTGAGTGGTTGATTATCTTCGAGTGCAACCGGAAGTTCATAATATTTAACCTAGGAAAAGCAAGACTTTGCTTCTCCGAGGAACTTCATCTTTTGGCAGGAGGAAAAAAAGATGATTCGAAAAAATTTTGTGGAAATTTTTAGAAAAATGTGTATCATGTGACATAAAGTGAGTTAGTTATATGAAAAATTATGTTGGATGTGAAATAAATTGATTGTTTAATGCCGAAATTTGTGTAGGATGAGGTATAAAATAATTTTTAAATTTTTTTTTAAAAATAAATTTAAGATTTTAGCCATGGTCAAAATAAGCTTTTTTTTTAGCTAGTTACCAAACAGGACCTGGGAGCTGTAGTCGAAGTATTATCCTCATCCTAAGCATGAACTTCGTCATCTAACTTTGCGCCATCATATGTTAAGGTGCTTCGACCCCACCTTCATCGTTAACATTGAGTTGATTGGCCTAACTTGAGTTTGAAGAGGGGCAGATGAAGATGCTTGCACTCCCTTAGACTAGACTAGCCACTGCTTTGATGGCTCACCTTCGCCACAGTAATGTTCAGTGCTTTTACTCCGCTTTTAACGGAGGTGGAAACATCGGAGCTCCGAAGTCCACCGCCCTACAAATCGAAGATCATCATCCCCACTAAGTCAGTAGACATGAAATAGCAGCAAAAGCTTACGTACACTAATAAAGATCCACTCACTTAAGTTTTTTTTTCTTTCTGTTTTATCTTATGTTTACATTTTGAGTGCTAAAATTGCTGATATCTGAAGTGAAGCAAATTGACAGTAATTTTTTTTTTATATTTGTAATATCTCGTGATCCCAATGTAGAGGTATTGTCTGCCTTAGTTTTAGGGAACTGCGTGACTTGAGCACTTCCTAAGAGGTCACCCATCGCAGTACTACTCCAACTCAAGCATACTTAACTTGGAGTTTTCCATCATTAGTCTCACAGTTTTGCCCTAAAAGGTGCCTTTCTTTCTATTTAGTAGTTTGAAAGTACCTTAACTATTGAAATCTCCTTGTTCCGAAGCTGTTTCACGTCCTTGGCTAAGATACTAATTGGCTTTACCTTATAGCTGAGGTTTGATCTCACCTCCATCATCTTTGGGTTATACTGAATCACATGCGATGAATTTGGACGTACTTTCTTAGCATCGAAATGTGAAAGACTTCATGTTTTCCTTCAAGATGAAGTGGTAAAGCTAGTTGGTAGGCTACCGCTCCAATCTTTCTATGATCTCGAAAGGGCCAATAAAATAAGGCCTCAATTTGCTTGCCTTGCCGAACCGCAGTAAACCTTTTATTGGGCTCATCTATAAGAATACATGTTCTCCCTTGGGGAATTCTGTCTTCTTGTGTCGAACATCATAATACTATTTGACATCATCCTATCTACTTATACAACTCAAGATCTCCCTCATTTTCGATATGAAAAATTCATCCTTCCATTTATCTGCTTAGAAGCTTATCAGGAGCTGCACTTTACCTTAATATTTTTTTTTTCTTAAGATATCACCTGGCGACCACTCTTTGCATTTTTTGGCCATGGGCATTGCAATGTAGTTATCTCAAAATCGAATATATATATTTATCAAAAGAAAATATAT
>JAEMOT010002500.1:88604-130395 GCA_019297695.1 Apostasia ramifera | reverse complement strand
ATATATATATTAGGGAGATTATAAACTTTATGTTAAATATGAAAAATGTAAAAATTAAGATTCTCTAAAAAAATGTAAAAATTAAGAATTGAGCATTTAATGATACATTAATATGACAATTTAACGGATTATTATGTACATGCCCAAAGTTGTGATATAGTTGATATTTCTAATTTTTAGGAATCCTATTTGGATTAATTGCTTGGATCTGGCAATTGGGTAGATCTTACTTGACTCGATTCTAATGGTGTTAATATGGATCGAAGATTGAAAATTAAATCAATTTTAGATCTGATTGAAATCGAGTCGATTTAAATGATTCGACTAACGAGCCAAAAGTTCGGCTCGGTAATGATTTCTAGCCGAGTTTCAGCCGGGTAGGCTCGGCTCGATCCAGTTTGAAATCGGCTCGAATTAAAATATATTTTATATTATAATATATATATAATATATGTATATAGTATATATTAAATATAATATATATGTTATAATGTATATATTATAAATCGAGTCGACCTTATCCGGGTCGAGATCGGCTAAAAAAAAATGAAGTTCAATTCATTTTTGAGCCGACTTCAAGTCGATTGAAATGTGATCGATCCGTTTTCAAGCCGGTTTTGGCACAGCTCGAAATCGGATCGATAATAGCCCTACCCAATTCTAGATATGATTCAAAAATAATTGGCAAACGGGCATTTTTTCAAGTCGATATTTGCTCTCAAAATTACTCTGTTTAGTGTTAGTAGACACAATTCAGATGTACCTTGATGTGATCCGAAATGCCACTAAATTTTAAAATAACTTTAAATTTCTTATGTGTTGCAATAATAAGGTAGTATGAAGATCAATTTTTGCTATTTTTAATGCCCATCATTCATCTTAAATAGAAATTATAACTTATTAATTCGATATTATTAGAACTTCTATAAACACATGAAGTTGGGCCTTTTTTTTTTTTAAGTATTGCATTTTTATTTTTTCAAGTAAAATCAAAGTTTTTCTTTTTTTATTTTTTTGTATAATTTGGGATTACTGAGAAGTGACTTCACAAAGGTAATTTTTATTTTTCTTTTAAGAAATTTTAGATGTTATTTTCATTTTAGGTTGACCAAAACTTTGATTCTATGCGAATCATGAATTGAATTCAGGTTGACTTTGATCATATTTGATCAATTTTTTATTCCAACTAAAATATTATACGAGTTTGTTTTAAATTGAAGGTTGAAATCGGTCCTTTTTAAGGAATGCCTCACCTTTTGCTTGCTTTCAATGATTTAAGGCTGAGTTGGCAACTCGGAATTTAGTCGTATTATTTTTAAGTTAAACTCAATCTAATTTTTTTATAACTTAAGAGTAACTTAACCGAAATAACAACCATTTAATTCATAATTAATAATGACATGCTTTTATATTATTTTAACATATATATATAGATAATTTATCCTTCTAACTCCACTTAATGAATTAAAAATTTAATTATTATTATATATTTAAAATAATATATATATATATATATATATATATATATGTTATATATAGTTTATGTTAAAAGAATTAATGTTCAAATATATATATATATATATATAATAATAATACATAAAAATTTAATAAAAAATATTATTAATATATATCATATGTAAAATAAATATTTAAATAAAATACTAAATGTTAAGTTTGTATAATTTAAAACTTGATTCAAAATTAAGTACATTTTAATTGATGTGGATTCAATAAATTTACCTTTGAGCTAAACCAACTCGCCCCATCGGCTTTATTCACGAAAAATTTTAAAAAAAATATCAAACTAATTTCTGCCGTCTGCTCCCAAATTTAACAAAAATAAAACTAGTTTCTTAAAAAATAAATTAATTTGAGCCTGTCATTTATTTTTAATTATACTCTAATCAATATTTTTTAAATTTATTTTTTCAGATTTTTAAAATTTAAAATATGTACTTAAAAATAAATTAGCTATAAATTTAATTAGGGAATTAAATAAAAAGTTTTAAAGGCTATAAACCAAAATATCATTATATGAATATTGTAGGAAGTTATCAGTAATTTGCCCAATTCATTCTACGAATCTCAAATTTGTGGCCCAGAAGATTGCGTGCACCTGAGCGGTCCCTTTTTGTGGTGCACTTATTTATAGGTAGTCAGCGATTGTGCCATCCTTTCAACTGTCAATATTTTCGCCTTGTCCCGCTTCTCCGCATCCTTCGAATTCTCGGTGTTTCTCTTTCCCTCAGCTCCTCGTCGCTGCCCTTCGCAAACCCTAACCATTCTTCGCCTCCTTTCTCGTCAGCCGCTGCCATATCCGCCCGCCGCCGGGTTTTGGTCTCGCTTTCGCTGAGAGCTGGGTGAGTTCTTGTTCCTCATTCTGTGATTCCGGATCGTTGGCCGGCTGTTTTTTTTTTTTTCTCTCACGTTTCTTCCCCCGATCGTTTGCTCCTGAATCCGTTTGAATCCGAATTTCTGTCGACGTTCCTCGAGCTTTTCCTTAGTTTAGACGCCGCAAGCGGGCAGGTTTGCAATCTGTTTGAGAGCCGGGTGAGTTCTTGTTCCTCATTCTGTTTTTTCCCTTGTTTTTCTTTGCTTCGAAGAACTTCATGATTTCAGGACACAAATTTGTTCGTGAATCTATTCTTATCGGGATTTCTACTGTGATTTTGCTGATGTTCATTGCGCTGATTTTGAGGGTTGTGATCCTACAGAATTAGTCATGCTGCACGGCTGCCGGAGAATTATCTTCACGTCAAAATTGCTATTGGATCTATTATGAAAGTGCTTCTATTAGAAGTTCATGGGTTTCTTTAAAAGTTATGATATGCATTTTAGATGTTTGGTGATATTCTTCTTCATTTTCATCAGATAAAGTAAATTTGTTTGGAATTTGTCATTGATCGCCTCGTTGAAGCTGCGTTTTTTTGTTTGCTTCATTATTTGATTATTTCCTACGAGAAGGGGATGCACACGTCAACAGAACTTTTGGTTCGAGGCAGGAAATTGATCTTTGGCAGGGCTTGGTCACTCTTATGCCAGAAAATCTCCAATAATGGATTTTTCACTCATAATGGCCAGAGAGTTGTTTCTGCTTCATTGATAAATAGTCCTCGTTTTCGTTCATGCATAGATAGAGTCGACTCATGGCTCTGTGAGTCCTCAAACAAGTCTATTTGCAGTACATTTGCTAGAAATGCGAAGCATAGTCCATTCGCGAAACGGCACAACAAGGTCTTTCAGCTTTCTCCTGCTGTCTCATATTCTACAAGTGCCACTGCGTGTTTTTCTTTTGAATGGGATCTACAGGACGAGCAACTTGCGAACTCTTCGGCTGATTGTAGCAGGTATATGCTCTTCTCCATATCACCACCCTTCTTCCTAAAACCATATGTTGTTTTAATTCAGCATTATACTATGGTTTCTACTTTGTTTTATCTCAGAGGTCAGGATTCATTTTTATGGTTAGTTTGAATCATTAGGAAATCCAAGTCTGTATTGCATTATAAAGTTCTGGTTCTACAATGAGATTTTTGGTAATTAGTATTGTTACATTTGCATTTGCTTGTTTCGAGACAGCACCTTTTATATTTCTAATTAGAATTATGAGTTTGTTTGTAATGAAAGTTCTGTGCTTCTTATTGTGCAGTAAAATAAACAAAACAATTTTTATGTAAATTAATTATTGCTGTATCTAGATTTTAAACTTGTTTGGAGGTTAAAAGAAGGTGACTTGATACTAGTTGAATTTTGGCTTGATGCCTAGTCATCTTAAATATATGGTGACATTAACTTTAAATTTTTGTCCATAATTACAATTTTTATGACAGGTTTTAGTTTATTAGAGTAATGATGAAATGTGTAGGCTTATTTAAGAGAAATGACCATCTTTCAGTTTCAACTCAGAAGTTGTTACTTGATGTTTTACATTTATCCTGATTCATAGTACAGAAGGTCTATAGCCTCTAGAAAAGTATCATCAAGCTGTTTTTGCTTTCGTGCTGCATAAAATTTTTGTTTTCAACAAAAATATGCCATATATAAGGAAAAAAGAATTAGTATCCCTTAACATTAGTAAACACTCAAATAAAACTAGGCTCATATTTGGGCACTTTTTTAAGACAAGTCAAGTCTCACTTCAAATTATTTCTGATCAATTTTTTCTTTAAGTTGTTTTTTTAATGGCTTAACTTCCTTTTGCATGACAAATCTGAGATTAATCTAGGCACATTAAAATCAACGTTTTGGTGATTCAATTTCTGATTAAACTATTTTTTGCAGAAAGTCTCTGGTGGATCAGTCTTTAAAGCTGCTTTCTGGATCATGTTACCTTCCGCACCCTGATAAGGAAGATACTGGTGGTGAAGATTCTCATTTTGTATGTGATAATGAGCGAATAATAGGTGTTGCAGATGGTGTTGGTGGGTGGGCCAATGTTGGCATCAATGCTGGTGAATATGCTAGAGAACTCATGTTAAATTCAGTATCTGCAATCAAAGATGAACCACGGGGTTTGGTGGATCCAGCAAAGGTGTTAGAGAAGGCCTATTTGAATACAAAAGCTAAGGGATCCTCAACTGCATGCATTATTGCTCTAACTGATCAGGTTGGCTACCTCATTTGATCGGTGATTAGCATTTTCCTAGTTATGTGTTATTTTTTTTGGTTGATCTACTCCAAATTCCAAAGTCTTTACATGTATGTTTCGACTTATATTTTGATAAAAAATTTTGTATACGATGTTTTAATTTTCCTCCAAGACTTCATTATGATATAAAGTAGAGACCTATAAAAAATGTTGGTTAACATGATCATTGATGTAAAGTGAGTGATATTGCCTCCAAGTCCAAACTTAAGTTCTTATCATGTTCAACTCTAGCAATCCAGAATAGATAGTGTTAGGCCATATGATCCGGTTGTGCTGTACATGACGATGTTCTTGTAGGGTGGAAACAAGTATGAGGGGGTGGCTAGGGGTGACGTTCGTGCGGGGAAGAAACAAGAGTCTGAATGTGATGTGACTTAGCTTGGCACAAGTTGGGTGTAAGGCTGTAAAGCGTTTGTGCGGGGATAGGAGCTCATCCTTGAGGAGCTACAATAATGGATGCAAAGCCAGACAGAGTTATCCATGCTGAGTGGTAGCAGTGTGGTGATGCTTGGAGGGCACAACAATTTGGTTGGCTCTCTAAGTGCTGTGCAGTGCAGCATGCTAGGCGGTGAGGTGCACAACTCAACAGAGATTGCATTGCATGCAAGATGGGACAAGGGTGTGGCATTGTGGAGGGCATGAGCATTCGAGTGTGCTGTGTGCCGGCGTTAGCAAAATAGATCAAACTTTGTGAATCCCTTTTGTTGTCGATGAACAAGCAGGTGGGCGATGGATCATTCAGCTTTAATGCCAATTGATGCAGAATTGGGAAGAGGAAATAGAAGAGATGGAAGAAGGGATAGATTAAAAGAAGAGGAGAGACTAAATTTAATGGAAGATATTTTATTAATTCATCAAACATGCAGAATACGTAAGTGGTAAAAAGGTTGTTGCATATACAGTAAAAAGGAAATACATCAATTCTTACCTAAGTGGTAAAAAAAGAAATAATAGACATAAAATGGAGTGTTTGCCTAAATAATTAAATGCTGAAAAGAAAACACAATGAATCTATTAAAAACCTTAATCTAGGAAAGTAATCAATTAATCTTCTTAATATTCATATAGTCAAATTTCTTTTTTGCCTTCGATGGAAATGAATCACAAATATCTTTTATTTGATTTTTTGGTGTTCTTCACAATAGTAAAATCTCTTTCACTTCCATGCTTAACTCCAGTGGATTGGGTGTTCTTTCTCATGTGTAATGTTCTAATTTAGTAACTATTGGAATTGCACGCCATTTTAGATATTTTACTTCATGATTGTCTTATAATTTCTATTTTATAGGTTAAACTGCTTATAGGTTTTTAAGGCTTGAACTACACTGCGTCTAAATTCAAACTTTTGCATGTTTGCACTTAGGTATTTGGGCTATCAAAGTGTTTATAGTTATGTTATCTAAAACCTCTATTCTATTCAATTTATTTTTTATAACTATGCATCTTAGAGGTAATTAGTCCTTTAGAATATTTTGATTTCAAATTCCAGCATAAGTAGAAGTTATGATGATTTGGACCGCCAAAGGATTAATAGTGTAAGAAATGAAACATACACTGACAAGGAGAGATTTGCGTGTAAAGGTTCATATCATATGGACCGAAGTTCATTCTCAATGGCCCATAAGTAATTTACCTTTTTTCTTTCCTAAATGTTTTATGGAGTAATGAAGACTAAGGGGGTGTTTGGTTCAATGTTATCTTTGTGTTATGCCATATTATTTAGAGAAATAATTATTTGGTTTAATGACGTATATAAATAATTTTCTAAAATATTATGAAATTATCACTCAAATGATGACATTTAGATGTTATAATATTTAGATTACATGATATAACACCAAAATAACATTGAACCAAATGCCTCCTAAGTTAAGTCTCTACTTTATTTAGGCGTCCATCCCATGCATTTGTTACAATTTTGAAATATTTGAAATTAGTGAGAGATAATTACTGAAATATGAGATTGTAATGTAAAATTGACTGCTCTCTTCATTATAATTAAGAGGTTGAAGTTTCATTTTTTTCTTGATATTTTGACTAAGAGTATTGTCTATCCACGTAGGTGAATTTATCGAATTACATAAATTTTTGTGTTGTTTTCTTTTTCATAATTCTTTGCTATTTGATCTTTAAAAGATGTTTTGTTATTCCTGTTTTGGATAATGTCTTTAAGAAGGATTATGAATTGGCTTTTGGTACTCAGTCATGCAATCGTTAAAAAGGTTGTTTATGTGCTAAAGGCTGTCCACTTTGCATTGGTAGCAAAATGTCCAAGGCTAGTACCTTGCAAGTAGCTTTCTCTATATTTCTAACTAAAAGGTTCTTTTGAGAACTCGAACATGTGACCTTTTAGTTAAAGGAGTGACCTTTATCATTGCTCAGTGACTCGTTTCTCAATTACGCAATCTTACACATCTAGGATAGTTTTTGTTGTATATTTGATTTATTCTTGACAAGTCGTTTTTTTTGATACAAATATGTTAGGAATTAATCCTGTCTAATCGATAAAAGCACAACGAAAATAGGATCAATGGGAATAATAAGAGCAAAGTAAATGACAAAGAGACATTAAATTTAAGTAATTCAGTCTAGAATTTTTTTGGACCTACATCCATTGGAGAGAAAATAAGAAAACCCACTGTTATAGAAACTATAATATAAGTGTAGTCACATAATAGGGCAAAGCAAATTCTCAGTCCTGATTCCTAATACCCCAATCTCATAATAAAGGAAGCTCCAAAATTAAACTCTTTTCTCACAAAAGAGAATACTCTCAATCTCAAAATAAGAGAATATAATTGAAAAGAACTTAAAGGAGAAGAACCTCAAGAATTTTCTCCATTTTTCTTTTCACCTCCTTGAAATTTAATTTGTTTAATGGGATGATGTAATTACTCTTCATGCGTTCATGAAGCCCTATTTATAACCAAAGATTTGAAATCAAGTCCAAATTGACAACTCAAGTTCATATTTGCTTTTACTAAAACGTCTTAATGGTTAGGTGGTTAATTTGATCATGATAAACACATGGTCAAACTTATATCCAATTCACATTAGCTATCAAAATTTGATTTTGATTTTTTTTTCATGCAAATGTGAATATAAATCATTTATTTGACTAAAATTCTTTTCTAAAAATCTATAGATTATTTGCTTGAATAATAATTCTCCCCCTCAAGTAAATATTGTAACTATAAAAACTGGATCTTTTTTAAACAGAAATTTCTCTTCAAACTATATCATAAAGGGCAATCAACTATAACATAAGTTTAAATTCAAGTAATGTCTGAATTTAGTTGAAGATAGATATTTAGTAAGCATATCTGTTGCATTGTGAGCTGTGTCAATCTTGACTATTTTAATCACTCTCACTAATGATATCACGAACAAAATGATATCTGATATCAATATGCTTTATTCTCTCATGGAATATTTGATTTTTAGTAAGAAAATAGCACTTTGAGAGTCTGCAAAAATATTAGTGATATTAGAAATATATGAAAACTCACTATATAGACCTCTTAATCAAATAACCACTCGAATTGCTTTTGTGATAGCCATATGCTCAACCTTAGTAGTGAAAAGAGCAACTGTAGGTTGAAGTACTGCTGTTCAATTGATAGCACATCTACCAAGTGTAAAAATATAAGCTGTCAATAATCTTCTCCTGTCGAGATCACCTGCATAATTTAAGTCGATATATCTAGCAAGGGAGCTATCATTCTTCCCAAATTGTAAACAAACATTAGCTAAACCCTTAAGATATCTTAAGATTCATTTCACTGCTTGCCAGTGTAATTTTTTTGAATCAGCTATATACCTACTTACAACACTAACAACTTGTGTAATATCTGGACGAATACAAACTATAGCATACATAAGACTACCAACTGTATTGGCATATGATACTTGTGCCATGTATTTGAGTTCATCCTCAGATTATAGTGCAATTTTCTTGGATAATTTGAAATGGGTAACTAACAGAGTGCTGATTGGCTTAGCATCAGTCATACCGAACTTTTCTAATTCTTTTTTGTATATAATGCTGTTGAATCAACCATAATTTACTGGATACTCTGTATTTTTTAATATCCATACCAATAATCTTCTTTGCTGCTCCTAAGTCCTTCATTTCAAATTCACTTTTCAACACAGCTTTTACATTATCAATTTTAGATTTATACTTGCATGCTATCAATATATCAATGTATAAAAGCAAATAAATAAATGTACTATCTAGAAGCTTTTTCAAGTAGACACAATTATCAAAATTAGATATATTGAAGTTATGTTTTAACATAAAGGTATCATACCGTTTATACCACTGACGAGGAGATTGCTTTAAACTATATAAGGATCATTCAAATAAGCACACATGATTTTCTTTATCTTGAACAATAAATCCTTCTGGTTGTTGCATAAGAATCTCTTCTTCAAATTCATCATACAAGAAAGCAGTTTCAACATCAAGTTGCTCTAACTTGAGATTAAATATTTTACTAGAGACAACAAAATGCAGATAAAGGTTTACTTAACAACAAAAGAAAATACTTATGTAAGTCCATACTTTTCATTTGAGAATAGCCCTTTGCTGCTAATCATGCTTTGTATTTGGCTTCCTCTACACTTGGGATCTCGGGTTTCTTTTTGAAATCTCACAACTAATAACTTTCTTACCTTGAGCACACTTTATCAGTCTCCAAGTTTGAATCTTTTGAAGAGATTTCTTTTTTTTGTATTGATAATATCCATTTTTTAGCATCTGCGCTAGATACTATTTCGAAAACATTTGAAGGCTCATCCTGCTGAAAGTGCATAAGCTATAAAATCTCAATACCTCTGAGGTGATCGTATTTGTCTTCTTTCTCTGCTAGTGGCAATAGTGCGAGCTGGCTCTGCTTCTTGCTCTTACTTAACAGTCTCCCCTGAGTTAGATTATCTGCAGCTATATCAATTTTATTAGTAGTATTACTAACCTCCAACTTTACACGTTCAGAAGACCTTTGCAACTTGTTTGGTTCTGAAGCTTGACTTGATGGTTTGAGCATCAAAAGTTTATCAAATGTCACATCCCTGTTAACTATCACTTTTGGTGATTTTGAATCAGAGCACCATAATTCATATCCCTTTGCTCATAGTTTATAGCCTAAGAAAATACATTTCTTAGTGTGGGGTTCTAACTTACCTTCTTTCTGATGATCATAAACTGGACAACCAAAAATTTTTAAGTTGTAATAATCAGCTAGATGCCCTCACCACATTTCTTATGGAGTCTTCAAGCTAATAGTTGTATATGGAGATTTATTCACTAGATATGTTGTTGTAAAGACCGCTGTTACCCAGAACTCTTGGCTTAAACTCGCCTGAAAGAGCTCTCTCCAAAACAGTACAATTCATCCTTTCAGTGACACCATTTTGTTGTGGTGTATGTACAACTGTTTTGTGCTTAAGAATACATTCACTTTTACAGAAATCATCAAACTTTTTATTATAAAATTCAAGGCCGTTATTAGTTCTAAGTCTTTTGATTTTCTTACTAGTCTGTTTCTCTATTAATGCCTTTTATTGCTTAAAATGAGCAAATATTTGATCTTTGCTCTTTAACATATATAACTACACTTTTTTGGAATAATCATCAATGAAGATGAGTATATACCTAGCAGCACCCTTAGTAAGAACACAAGAAGGAAATCAGAATGAATATAATCTAGTATACTTTTAGTGCTATGAACTGCAGTACCAAAGCTTTTGAACATCTTGGCTATGTTCCTTTTCCTTTTTATGACAACATTTTTTTTTAATGCGCCCTTTCTTTTTACAATAGTTACAAATCAAATTTTTATATTTTTTCTTTGATTTGCTTCACTGTTATTAATATGAGGTAGATCTTTTTTCTGAAGATCTCTCTCTAACCATTAATCTCTCAGCATGTTTGTTATTCCTGATACTCTCAAGCTTAGCTATTACATCTTTGGAGAGAAGTGAAGTTTTCACATCTTCCAAAGTTATAGTTTCTTTTCCATATAATATGGTGTCGCGAAATATTTATTTGAGGGGGGCAAAGAGCACAATAGTAATAAAGCTTGATCCTCATCTTCGATTTTAACATAAATAGTTCTCAAGTCCTGAATTGTAGAATTGAATTCATTTAAATGAGATTTGATGGGCGTTCTTTCTTGTATATGAAGCAAATACAGCTTTTGTTTCAGATAAAGCTTGCTGGATAGACTTCTTGTCATATACATAGACTCCAGCTTGAGCCATAATCTTGCTGTGGTCATTTCTTTTAAGACCTCAGTCAACACTCTATCTGATAAAGATAGTTGGATAGTTGTGAGAGCTTTTTTATTCATCTCCTTCTTTTCTTATTTTGATAGAGTCTCGGGTATTTTCAATAGACCCAAAAGTACTTTTGCTAGGCTTTGTTGGACAAGCATCCCTCTCATTTTGGTTTGCCACAATCTAAAGCTTTTAGAGTTATCAAATTTCTCGATCTCATACTTTGTTGCTATTGAATCCAAATAAGCAGCTCTGATATCAGTTTGTTAGGAATTAATTCCGTCTAACCAATAATAGAGCAGCTGAAATAGGATCAATAGAAATAATAAGAGCAAAGTAGATGACAAAAAGATGTCGAATTTATGTGGTTTAGCCCAGAATGGGAGAGAAAATAAGAAAATCCACTATTATAGAAGTCACAATAAAAGTATAGTCATACAATGGGGCAGAGCAAATTCTCAACCTTGATTCCTAATACACCCAATCTCACAATAAAGGAAGTCCCAAACTTAAACTCTTTTTTCACAAAAAAAAAATATTTCAATCTCAAAATAAGAGAATATAATTAAAAAGAGTTTAAAAGAGAAGAATCTCAAGAATTTTCTCCATTTTTCTTCTCGCCTCCTTGAAACTTAATGTGCTTGATGGGATGATGAAATTACTCTTCATGCTTTCATGAAGGCCTATTTATAGCCAAAGATTTAAAATCAAGTTCAAATTGACAACTCAAGTTCACATTTACACCGAAAAGTCTTAAAGGTTAAGTAGTTAATTTGACCATGATAGACACTTGGTCAAACTCATATCTAATTCACATTAG
Organism: Apostasia ramifera; assembly: GCA_019297695.1. Classification (NCBI taxonomy): domain Eukaryota; kingdom Viridiplantae; phylum Streptophyta; class Magnoliopsida; order Asparagales; family Orchidaceae; genus Apostasia; species Apostasia ramifera. The sequence continues at coordinate 118,648 of JAEMOT010002500.1, read as the reverse complement.
CCATCAAAATTTGATTTTGATTTTTCTTTCATGCAAATGTGAACATAAATCATTTATTTGACTATAATTTTCTTCTAACAAAATATTTTATTACCGTAATGAATTTTTTTCCTTTTTGAATCACTGTTTGCAGGGAATTCGTGCTGTCAATCTTGGGGATAGTGGATTTATAGCTGTTAGATGTGGAAGCACCATCTGCTGCTCTCCTGTACAACAACACGATTTCAATTTTGCTTACCAACTCGAGAGCGGTAACAGCCGTGATCTTCCCTGCTCTGCTCAGGTCGGTTTATTCATCTTTAGTCATGCTTTGTTCGTAAGTTTTAGAGCTCTATGATTTCTAATAGCAATTAGCAAATACGTCAATGTCATAGATCCATGCAAATTTGGAAAACGCCTTGGTTTAGTATTTGACTGGACGTTCACATCAATATGTAGTGATGACTGAGGAGTACACCATATGACTTGGACATTCACGTAACAATTTTGTAAGTTTACACCACATGATTTACATTTTTAAACGAGATGTAAGTCGTGTGGCTTACTCCTTTATACGTCATATGCACCATATGATTTACGACTTTTAGCTTCAAGATGTAAGCCATGTTGTGCACACTATTTACTCTTTTGTATGCTTGAGCACTGCACAATTTATATTTGTTTTCGCCTAGTCATCACTATATGCTCATTTGGATTTCTGATTAGTGTCAAATCATAATGTTTTACAATTTTACTTGAATCTATGACGTAACTTTGTTATTAAAATGTGGCATTTAAAATTTTGGCATCTTGCTCTGTTTGGTAATAGACTAAAAAAATGACTTATTTTAGATAGTCAAAATCTTAAATGATTTTAAAAAAAACTTTAAAAATTATTTTATATCTCATTCTATATAAATTTCAACATTAAATTATCATTTTATTTCACATCCAACACAATTTTTAATATAATTAATTCACTTTATTTCACATTATACATATTTTTCTAAAATTTTTTGCAAACAGAGCCTGACTCAGGTATTTTTGGTTCAATATTATTATGTTGTTATGTTATGGTATATTATTTAGATAAATTAATTGTTTTGTTTTATGATATGTTTTAATAATATTAAAAAATTATAAAATTATTATTTTAGAATGACATTTAAATATCAATCAAACTTGATTGATATCTATATCACTTTAATTGTCGTAATAGATATATGATGTAGGATTATTTTCTTAGAGAGAGAGCTTGGGATAATAAAAATAGAATGGTATTGAATTAAATAAAGTGTTTGTAAAAATTTAATAAAATTAAAATTAAATTTGAATGAAAATATTTTTTATTAAAAATTATGAGTGATGTAAAATAAAATTAGTTATCATGTTGAGATGTATGAGAGATATGATATAAATTAGTAATTATTTTAATATTTATGTAGTTTGTAAAATTAATTTTTTATTTTAGAATAGATGTATGATATTACATGTCATGTTAAAATTTACATAATTAATTTTAACTTAGCTAAACAAATACATGGAATAACTTGTGTCTGAAAACATGAATCTGTGTTAGAAGATGACTAAAATTGAAGGACTCAAATGCAATTTACTCATTTGTATCATTCATTTGATCACAGGTCTTCAGTTTCCCCGTTGAATCCGGTGATGTTATCGTCGCCGGAACAGATGGACTATTCGACAATCTGTACAATGACGAGATCAAGCGAATCTTGGTTCACGCTTCTCGGGTCAGGCTCGGCCCGGAGGTCGCGGCCCATCAGATCGCTGCTCTGGCCCGACAGCGAGCCCAAGACAAGAACCGGCAGACGCCGTTCTCCGCCGCTGCTCAGCATGCCGGACTCCTCTACCATGGAGGCAAGCTAGACGACATCACCGTTGTAGTATCCTATATCACCTCCTCCACTGCTTGAGGCCATAGGCCTTTCATTTTTTTCATTGAGCTATTTAGGAAAATATAATTTTTTTTTATTTTTTTGTATTTTTTAATGAATGTTTGGATCTTGTCCTGTAGATGTTAGGTTTTTTTTTTTTTATCATAGTGGACTTTGAGTGAAGTTCCAATTTTTAATTTTGTAATCAATAAATTTAATGTGATTTTAAATTTAGCATTGTGAATTAAACATGCACTAGCGACATTTTATCTTGGTAATTATTTGCATTGATATAATGTTTGTAGCTATTAAAGTTTGACGATGGTACAAAAATATTCTGAAAAGTATTATCATCTTATGTGTTAAAAACTGAGTTGTAGTAATTGTTTTTTTAAATAAAAATGCGCGATCTTCCTTCCCAAACTCTTATTTTTATAGGATATATATATATATATATAATATTAATAATAACAATAATAATATATATATATATTTAGTGGATAATATCATACTTTTAAAAATATTTTGATAAGTGTAGTAGGATGAACAATACATGGTCTTCGAAATTTTATATTTTTACATTATTACATGTAATTGTTAAATTTAAAGTCCTTTTTCATGATGTGAAATTTTTTTTGAAGGGGGATAGACTCAAATGACATAATTTGTTTTAATAAATTTGTATGAAGTTAAGAATCTATCTCAAAAGTCTCAGTAAAACTATTATTTATAAAAAAATCAAGTTCATAATTTTGAATAGAATAATTGCCTAACTAAAAATCTTAAATGTTGTTCACCCTTTTATAAAAAGGGGCATTTATATGATCTAAAGACCAAATAAGCTAGTACTAGGATATGACCAAAATAATTTAGAAATATATATAGATTTTAAGTGGATAATAGTATTATTTTTTAACATAAAAAAGATTTTGAAGTTAAATATTTGGAGAAGTGCAATAAATGTGGGATGAATGATACTATATGGTCTTTGAAATTTTATATTTTTACATCATTATATTGTAATTATTAAATTTAAACTCTTTTTTCATGCATTTTTTTTTGTTACAATGTACTTAATGTATAGCTTAGATCAAATTATTAAATTTTAGATTAAATTTTTCAATGTTTAAGTGCACATTTTAAACTTTTCAAAATAATAATCTCTGTTAAATTTAAGGAAAATTTTAAAAAATGAATTATGTGAAAAATTTTTAAAAGGGGAGGGCTCACATGACATAATTTTTTTAATAAATTTGTGTAAAGTTAAAGAATCTACCTCAAACATTTGAATAAAACTATTATCGATAAATAAATTCAAGTTCATAAATTTGAATAGAGTAACCAAGGGTGTTATTTACTTTCGATCAAACAAATGCATTTACACGAATAATATTTTAATTATAGAAAATTATATATTTAAATAATAAAAATAAAATATTATATATATTACATTAACATCTTATAACATTATATATGCTACACAAATTTTGAATAAAAATGTAATATACACTTCAAATTCTAAGTTTTGATATTATAATTTAAACTATTAAATTTTTTATTCTAAATTGATTTAATACTGTGAATTAGATTTAAATCATAAATCCTAAATCCTATGTTTTGAATCCTAAAATTTAAATTTTTATGAATTAGTTGCGTATAAAAATTACTTTAAAGTTAGTTCAATGAAAACTAAAATTTTATTATAGACTTGTGAATTATAAGTAATAAGATAAAATTTATGAATATATATCACTTATTTAATTTATAATTTATTTAAAATATATTATATGAAATATATAATTTTATAAAATTTTAATATCATATACATAAGGTATTTATATGGAGAATATTTTAATTATAAAAAATTATATATTTTATTATAAAAAATAAAATATTATATATATTACACTAAAATTTTATAAAATTATAAATATTTTTTTAAATTTTAAATTTTAAAATTATAACTTATAATATAAATATTAAATTTTATATTATAAATTACTTTTTCATAAAAAAAAATAAATCCTGAAGCCTAAATTAAAAGGGCCTATTTGTTTGCTTGTTTAAAATTAATCTGGTATAATTTTAAAAAGGCATAGCACATTATATAGTTAATTAATTTCACATCTTACACATATATTATAATAATAACTAATTTATACCATATCCATCACACATTCTAATATAATAACTACTTTTATTTCATATTATTCATAATTTTTAATAAAAAATATTTTTATTTAAGTTTAATTTTAACATAATTAAAAATTAAAATTTACAAATAAATAATTATACTCTAAATATTATTTATTTTATAAATTAATTATATATAAGATTTATTATAAGTCCAATCTAATGTGATGAAAATTTATATTATATATTTGTAAATGATACACAATAAGATAAAATTAATAAAATTTAATAGTAATTTAATGTATAATTTAAAAAAAAAATATTATGTAAAATATATAATTTTTAAAAATTTAATAGGATATGTATATAATATTTTATTTTTATATAATAAAATATAAAATTTTTATAATTAAATAACTTTTATGAAAACTTTCCTATATATATTAACACGTATTATTTATAATATTTAATTATAATAAAATTAAAATTAAATGAAATAAAAATTATAAATAATGTAAAATAAAATTAATTATTAAATTAGAATATATAGAAATATATTATAAATTATTATTTTAATATATATGTGATACGTAAAATAAAATTAATTTTTTAATTTTTTTTTATAATTTAAAATATAATTAATTTTTAATATTAAAATTTATAAATAATGTGATATATCGAACTAAAATTAATTAAATTAATTTTAAATGGAATAGACAAAGAGGGCCGTAATTTTTTGTGATTTATTTACAGTTTCGTTTTTTTCTTATTTCACCATCAGACCGCGTGGCTAGTCGTGCTGCGGCTTCCGCTCGCAGCTCGCCATCTCCTCTTTCACCAGTCTGCAGACTTTGCAGAAACGTCGCCGCCCGGATTCAGAAACCCTAGAGATCCCTACGGTCATGGAGAATGGTCTTATCGCCGTCTTCCTCCTCCTCTCATCGCCTCTCCTATGTGCTTCATTCTCCGCCGATAACCCTACCAGCCGTCGCCTCCTCGTCCTCGTCGATGATCTCGCCCTCCGCTCCTCCCATTCCATTTTCTTCAACTCCCTCCAGTCGCGAGGCTACGATCTGGAGTTCCGCATGGCCGACGACCCTAAGCTCTCTCTCCAGCGATACGGTCGCTACCTCTACGACGGCCTAGTCCTCTTCTCCCCCACCGTACAGCGTAAAACCCTAACATTGCTAGATCTAGATGATCCCCTCTTTTTCCTCCTGTTATTGATTTTGGTCTGATTTGACTCTCTAGGTTTCGGTGGATCTTTGGACCAGGCTGCAGTGCTAGAATTCGTGGATGCGGGGCACGACCTGATCCTGGCTGCTGACTCCTCTGCCTCGGACTTGATTAAAGGGATTGCCACTGAGTGTGGCGTTGATTTTGACGAGGCAAGTTAGATTTGTCGGGTAATGTAGAATTATTACCTTATTGATTTAATAGTGATCGATCGATTTCTAGGATACGGAGGCTATGGTGATTGATCATACTGCATATGCTGTTTCCGAAACGGATGGCGAACATACGCTTATTGCTGCAGACAGTTTCATTCAGTCTGATGTGATTTTGGGGAATAAGGGGATAGAGGTGATTTTATCTCAAATGATTCATCATGTCACTGTGGACTACTTGTAATCAACCATATTGCATGTAAGGTTATGTTTTCTAGGATTATGGCATCTCCTGAGATCTATCATCTATCCTGCCAAAATATTGTCTAGTATGTTGGCTTACACCTTAACCCTTCAATTCATATCAGATTGGACTCTTCTTTGATCTTTTGAGATCGGAACTTTATGCATGTATTTCTAGTCAATATTTCAGGACAAATGTGCCTAGGTTTGATATTACTACAGTTAATTATATCTTTATTTTCCCTTTCATGATGCATTCTCGATTGTTAATGGATGGAGTGAATGTTTTATCTGCAACAGACCATAATAATTATTTTGTAAACTTACGTTAAGTTCAAAAATGAATATTTTAAACTTAAGTTTAAGCTTTCTAATTTGAAGATGAAAAACTTGAGCAGTTTATGTCTCTTAACTTTGGATATAATGTGGTCTAAATGTAGTTCTATTTGGCTTGTCTTCCTGTGCATGGATTTGGATGGAAAAAGCTGGACTTTTGGTGAATATCCTGGTCTGTGAATTTAGTTTGATTGTCATTCCTAATTATGCTCTTCTTTGTACTTTGACTTAACATCTGGGCCGCATGCTCTGCCTGCAAGTGTAGTAGATACTAACCAAAGGTCATGCTATAGCTTTCATGTACATGGCTTTAGGCTGAAGTTTTCCCATGGATTACTTGGAGATATTTGACTATGAATAGAATTTCATTGAAATATAAACTAACCACTTGCTATATCTTCTCATATTATTTTCTCAAGTTTTCTTTTGTTTTAAGTTTACTTTTTTTCTGTAGTGATGCTATGACTTGTTGAGCTACACACATTCTGTATGATATTTTTCTGAAGGGTAAGAGTTTATTTTGCTTCATTACTTTTTTACTCTAGTATTTGGAACATTGAACAGGCTCCTGTACTCTTTCGTGGAATAGGACATTATGTGAACCCTGCTAACACCTTGGTAAAGCAATTTATTATAATATCATTTGGTTAGTGAGTTTTATGTGTTTCTGTTTACTTATTTGGAATTTCTAATCCTTTTTTTTTACTTAGGTCTTGAAGGTATTGTCTGCTTCTCCTTCAGCATATTCAGCAAATCCAAGGACTAAGCTGTCAAGTCCTCCGTCACTCACAGGCTTTGCAATATCATTGGTTTCTGTTATTCAGGTTAGGTCTATAGTCAGTTAATGGCACATAAACATTTCTAATGTTAACCGTGTATCTCATGTTTTCTTTCTACATTGCATTCTTTGATTCCTTTTCTCAAAAACCTTGTTCATTTGATACTTTGAAATTTAGCAAAATTTGGGAAATTGATTCCTTTTAAAGATTGCATTAAATTTAAAACATGCACGAGCAACTGAAGATGTGTATTCCCTATTGAGGCCCTCTAAATCTTGTTCCAAAACCAAGTGTGATCTCACTTGCTAAGCTCCCTTCTTGCGTGTTCCTCCACTGTGGCATGGGTTTATCACTCGCTGTCCCTTTGTTGCATGCACGATTCTGCACTTTTTGGCTCACATTGCACTTCACCACCACTCTCTCATGTGCCTTGCTGGTGTTGGCTTGAGCTCATCATGTGAACTGCTGCAAGCGACGCTTCACGTGAAAGCCATCCGCATGACTGCTCGAGATTTGTCCCATTTGAATTTAAATAGACAATCTCTAATTTATTTTGGTAAATTCTTATTTTTCAACTATTTTTTTAATTTTAATTTAAAAATTTGTTAATTTGTGGTATTAAAATTCTTATTTACTATAACATTATTTTTTAGAAAATATTTTGTGTAGAGTAAAATAATTATGTTTTTAAGCTTGTTAAATTTAAAATTTATATTTTGTCTCAGAACCTTTGTCCCACATCAAATTGTCATAAGAGCTTTGGATCTGGTTAAAGCATTTTTATTGAAATCTTCATAATTCATAATGTTATTTTGTTTTGTACAGCTTGCTTTATGTCTACATAAAACATTTTTATCTTAGTATTTCGTGCAATTGTCTTACACTTAATGGTTAACATTATGGTTAGTTTGGATCCTATAGTGGCCTAGGAAGTCACAATTTTTAGAAGAAGTGATAGCTAACTTTTATTTTAGGTTATTTGGATTATTCACCATATGAAGTGTGGGAAGATAGCCTTATTGTTATTTTGACTATTGTGTCTGGCTTGAGTTTGACAAGATTTGATTCACAAATTTAATAAACAAAATAGTATATTAAGGCTGTGTTTGGCATAGCTTGTTGGTGGGTAAAAGTAATTTTATATAGTTGAAAGCTAAAAGATGGATTTGGTATAAGTGTTGTGGAAGAAATTTAAGCTTTTAAATTGCTAAAACCATCTATGGCTGGAAGCCAGAAAAAGGAAGCTTTTTGGGATTGTTGCTTTTGTTGTAAATGACTCAAGACTAAATAACCTTACATATTATTTTAAGTTACCCATATATTTCTCATCTTACAAAAATATCAATATTAAAATAATTTTATTTTACATTATGTACAGTAATTTATTTTCTTTCTCTAGCTCTAAAGCAATCCTTCAAACAAATAAGGACTATATATGTCTAATTATTTCAGAAACATCAATTGATTATACAACATAATAGTTTTTATCAAACAAATTTTTTAGATAGTATCTTTTAATTACAGTCTACCAAATAGAAAAAATTGTTTTATGTGATAGCAATTCTTTGTACTACAATACACAATATTTTTTTTTGGTATGTTTAAGGTCGATTGAGGTGTGGGAGGTGCTTAAATATCAATTACAATAGGGATACCCCTTTATTTTGTATATGGTTGCACCTTTAGCTTCTCAACAATATGACTTTAGCTCCATGCCTACTGGAACTACTCTTCCTGATGTAAGACCTAACGAGGCACTCGATATTGTGTTTAACTATTCTTTGAGGGAAGATATGATCTAGTGCTTTACTAAGACTTTTATTTTTCTGGAAAGTTGTTATTTTCGGAAACTTGGAGACGTTTATTCGTCTGGTCGAGGAACAAGCTTCCTCTTTACTTGTTTTGTTTATGTAGCAAATCCACCATCATTGGGGAATATGATTATAAAATTTATCAAGGTAATTGAATCAAATGACATAGTGGAACACTTAAGGTTGAGAATGCTATAGGCAATAATCTATTAAATGCTCCTTTAATCGCTGTTGATAATAAGAAGTCAAATTATATAGTAAGTTTATCAATTAGTAAGGAGCATTATAACTTGTAATATGAGACAGTAGAGCACATCGAGATGGTTGTAAGTCTTGAATATTATGCGATTATTTAATTTAATTTAATGAATTAGATATCTACACACGTTAGAGTTGGTGAGGGGAGTTAGCACTAGGCAAGGGCACCTGTAGAGAGTACAAATGACTGAATTGCTGAGTAGTATATTGTTGACATGAAAATATGTCCCCTTAATGTAAACGAACAAGATCTAATATTAAAAAGAATAACTGACCTGTTTGACCTATTGGTTGGGGGACGTGGATACCACACAATTGAAGTAAGGACTTGAGAGAGAAAATAGAACATGAGAATTTGCGTGAAATCCCTCTCAACTAGGGAAAAACCATGACGCTTTTGAGCGTCTTATCACTAGCTTCTCTTGTTGCGGAGTTTTTTAGTGCACAGTGGAGAAAGGAAAATTAGTTCTTGATCTTCGGTAGTCCCCTTTTCTTGGTGAAAATCTCTCTTTTTCATGCTTGATCTGCTCCTTTTCTGATTCAGCTGAAGCTTTGGGATATTTGGATAATGATATCATGGTCGTATTGTCTTCTGGATTTGGTGTGACATTGATGTGGTAGTGTTTAGTTGGAGTTGGGCAGTATTCTGTTTTCCATGTTGCCCTGTGAGGCGGTGCCAAGTTTTTAGATTTCACATTTTGTCAATCCTCGTAGTGGATAGGATCTTCTTTAATAGCTTTTAAGGAGACATGAGATCACACATCTTCTTGGACCCACTTTGCTAGGGGTGCCACATTAGCCTCTCATTGGCTCTCGTGAACAGTCTTGTAGAGGAGGTTTTGAGTATGTTTTGTAGCCAGTCTTGTGGCTGAGGCAAGTTATAGGTGCTTAGGCCTATCTTGTGGCTTGGGTTATGAGGTGAGTCTAAGGCTCAAAAGAGGTTCTTTGGGGTTTAGTCTGGGAGATTGAGAGTTGTCTTGCTGATTGCTTCCACAAAATAGTTCTCGGGAGAAGTCTTTGGCTGGCTTTTGACTTGATTTAGGCCTATAGTTTCACCCATTATTGCATTTATGTTTTTTCACTTGTAGGGATCACCCCCCGTCCCCCCTCTGGTTTCATACTAACAATTTGATTTTATGGTTCTTTAGATGTTTTTGGAGGACTTTATGTTGCATGTTAGGAACCACTTTAGTTGTCATGTTAACCTACCCACATACTTATTAAGTCATTTAATAGGAATTAGTAAGTTCATGAGTCGAGTGTACATACATTTCATTTTCCTCTATCATTACAAATGAGTTTGTGACTGAATTTTAATTTGTATTTCGTTCTAGATTGTTGCATCCTTGATTTTTAGCATTTTTATTTGTATTTGAACTTGTTTGAATAAAATAAAATTAAGGAAATTAATGCAAATTATTGTAATTTGGTGTGACAATTTTTTTGATGTAATTATATGATTAATTAAGGTGATTAGATCTACAAAATTAAGTTATTTTAAAAATTTAATTAAGATAGTTCAAATGTGTAAATTTGAATTTTAATTATTAGATTGTGGTAGCTATCAAAATTTTAATATTTCAGATTTAGTAGTTATTAATAGTTAGTAATAATACATGAAAGTTTTGGCCTTTTGATTCATTTTGAGAGTGGCCCTACCCACAAGTATCCTTTGCCAAATACACTTCTATATTTATTATATGGATGATAGAATAAATCTATATTGAGCATTTATTTTTCAATTGAATTTGATATGATATTTTGTTTGGTGAAGATTTTACTTTTATTGGAGAGTTAAGGATGAGCTACAGTAGATTGATTTGACTCTTTTTTGTTTCTATTGATTTGACTGACTTGTAGAGACAACTGAGTCACACTTAATAGGGTTGTGTTCGTCCCACATGAGCAGAGTTTATGGGCTTGCTTGATAACGTGACTGAGATTTGTTCAGTATCTGCTTGAAGTTGATTGAAGAATTAAATGGGTTTATTTGATTTGATTGACCATTGTCAAATTAGTTCATTGCATATTTAGTTTAATTTTGGGTTGATTTGTAAAACAAGATATTCACTTTAATTTTTTATTTTGTATTTTTTATTTAACACGAGTGTAATTGATATTTTATATTGTGTCATTTGGGGTCTTTGCCAAAGGGAATTGACGTCTGACCTGGGTGCAGGAGTATATGATTCAATTTAATAGGAATCACATTATTGTAATAGATAAGTTTTGTGATTGATAAATCTTGTGTTTGATTATAAGCTTCATTCGGCTTATGGAATTGACATCTTTGTGAATGGAATGTTGAGGGTTGACCTTAGGTGAAAATCTTTGATTACACTTTGAGTGAAAAAAATTATTTTATTATTTCCTGTTATTTTCTACATCCTCTTCTTTTATCCCTCATGCAACCGTGTAGTGACCTTGTTCCACCCTCCAGGGTTCTTTCTCTGTTGCTTTTTTTCGACCTTCTTCTCGATACCACTTGCCTCAAGCGTAGAGAGCTCGCCTGTCAAGCTCCCTTTCTGCTCCTTCCTCAGTCACGTGACGAATCTGGTTTTCACTTCCCTTCTGTCACCCGTTCCCACGCATGGGCTTTCCACATGCGATTTTGCAGAATTCTGCTCATGTAGGACCTTGATGTCACCCTCGCATGCTTTTTGTTGGTGCTGCCTTGAGCCAGTATTTTGAACTAGTGCAAGCAATGCTTCGTGTGAATCTCGTCAGTTTGAAGACTCGAGATCGTGCAACCCCTTTTAGGCTCAGCTTTACTAGCCCAAATTGACTCGGGGATGCACCTAAGTTTTTTGAATTGGAGTGTAATCTCGCATTTGAACTAATTAGTTACTAATTTTGAAGTTCACCAAAAAGGGCTTGCTCTATCTATAATTCGAGAGATAGTTATTGTTCATTTTATTGTGAGGATTCTTAATTATTTTGAACTTTAGATTTGGCTTATTTGAATTTAAATGGACAAGTCCCAGCCAATTTTGATGAATTCTTATTTATCAATCATCAAATTTAATTTTAATTTAAAATAAGTTAATTTGCCTGATTTAAATTCTCATTTGTTATAAAGTTACATCTTAGAAAACAATTTGTACTTAATTGAAATAATTTTCTATTTAAAATTACTAAATTTAAAATTTACTCAAGCTCTCATAAGTTTTGTCCCGTATGATGTTTGATCTGCCAATTGTTGGCTGAAATTAGCATTTAGTTTTACCAAGTTTTATAATGACTTCTGTGCAGGCTAGAAATAATGCTCGCATATTGATTTCTGGCTCTCTGGATCTTTTCGGCAACAGGTTTTTGTTACATATTTTATTATGTTTGTGTATGGACTTAGCTGTTTCTTGCCTCATTTTTTAGTATGTGATTTCTTATTGATACCTAGATTTTTGAGATCTGGAGTACTGAAGGCTGGAAGTTCAAGCAAGTAAGTTGAATATACATGCATACACACACACTCCATTAACACTCACTCACCTTTTTTTCTTTGTTAATATTATACACTATCATTTCCCTTAAAAATATAATGTGCAGCCGTTTCCTATCATATGCATCTTCCAGACTTTCTCATGCACTTTTTTTTTATGGTGCCATTTCCTCTCGCACATTTTTGGAGCTGATACTTGGTTAAGTTGTCCCATTTGTTGTTCTCAGCGTATTGCACAGTTATTTAAGGCAAATTTATTAAGCAAGATATGGAAATTTGAATTAGATTGTCGGTCCTCAATTTCTCAATATATTTGGTAGTTATTTTTTTTCTTTCTTTTAAGGTAGAAGGTATCAGCTCATGTCCGGTAAAGGTAATTTTGATGCTTGAATTATGGACTGTTATCATTTGGTTAGGCTACCTATGCAAGACCATTGTCGTCTTTGGTTGGTGCATTTATGTCCCTGCCTATGCTCGAGCTATATGGTATGGTAACCTGCCAAATATCGGGGATGGTTGCTCAAGAAACCCTTTTAATTTGTTGTCGATCTTTAACACATCTTTATAATTACGTTTAGTTGTTCCAAATCCACAGATCACATTCTGTTTTTACACTTGGTAAATAACTCAATAATACATTAAATACACATCATTATGCTCTTGACATTCTTGTAGATTTAATTCAGTATAATGAAATATAAAACAATGTTCTATTCTACGATTAATTAATCATGCATCTTGATCAGATATCATGTATATAACGAATTATTCTGAAAAGTAATAATTTCAGTAACATAAATTTAACTATAAAATAAGCATTCAACTGTACATGTCTTTTTAATTCAACATAACTCATAAAATCACGTATATCAAATTAATTAATTAATTGACAGATTTAATTTTAAACAACTTAGAATGCTTGCCTACCTTTTATATGACATGTTGATAACTCGATAAAGGTTGAAAAAATACGTGCAGAAATTTGAACGAGAAAACCCGCTTCAATTCTTTTTCCTCCTTTTTTTTTTCTTCTTCTCCTCCTTCTTCTCCTTCTGCTGGAGATGCAACCGCTGCTGCTTCCTTGAGCTCGGTGGAAACCGACTATACAGAGGCGAGCAAAACCGAGAGAACAGAGAGAGAGAGAATTCCTTTTTTTTTCTCGTCAATCGCACGGGCGGCACACGTATAAAGGGCAGGGGCTAAGGCGGTTCGCGCTGATCATATCCCATTTGATGGAAAATTACATTTTGATTCCCTTGTTTTCTTTCCCTTATAAACAGGTCCAAAAATCTTATTTTTAGGTCCAAAACAGTTTTAATTTTTAAACTCCAAATTATTATTCTTTTGGCATCACAGTGTTGCACCAGAAGGGCAGTGTGGCGAAGAGGGTGAATGTCGTTGAAGAAGCTTCCTCTCCTCCTGTTTGTCGAAAGGGCGACTCTTTGGTCGCAGGTGGCAACGCTGTGGATGAGGGGGACATCCTTGTCCTCGACGAGAACTCGTGTAGTGGTTGGATGAGCCTAAGCATCCGCGCGAACAAGAGGTCATTTGCCTCACTCTGGTGGTGGTTGTGTTAGCGGGCGAGTTGCAGTAGCAAGCGAAGAAGCCTCAGGGGTTGCAATGGTAGGCGAAGAAGCCTTAGGGGCCGCAATGAGGGCCTTTATTCATGTTGCACTGTTGCAAATCCGGGAGGTAAGTTAAGATTTTATTAAGTTTTCAGTATTGACTTGCGCATTGATAAACGAATTGCTGGCAGACGTTTGGCCTGTTCGTGCACGCTCTGAACATGCGAAGGAGGTTAATAGATGATACTACCGTGTTAGAGCACGTGTTGAGCAACTCAGTCACTTGGTCTTCACTCTGAACTCGGACTCGGTGGTGGAGAAGGCCTCCATAGTCGAACTCCGGCAGTGGCTGGAGGAGTTGAAGAAGGAGAATGTTGAACTCTGCCTTTGGCTATAGGAAGTAGAGAGGGAGATCCAAAGACTTCGTGCTGGGGCGTCGAGTAGCCAGCCGACAGTAGACAACCTCAGTTGGAGTACAAAGTAATTGTATTTCTTGTAGGTATCCATCACATTAGGGTGGAACTGCTTCGGCTCCATGCTTCTTTGGGGTGGCCAGATTACCTAGGACGAGTTGGCCTAGGTCTTAGTCGAAGATGCTTTCTAGTGCACCGGGAGGGAAGGAAGAACTCCGTTTAGCTACCGCTAGTTCGACACCATCAAAAGGGAGCTCTAGGAACGATTCAACGACTTTCTATATGGTGAGACTAAGCTGTCGGTGGGCTAGATCGGTAAGATCCGCCGGTGGAGTTGAAGAAGATGATAGCGAGTAGGAGTTTGTTGCCAAACTGCAGGCTTAGCTTGCTCAGGAGGCCAAGGGAGGCGAAGAGAGTGAGATGATCGATTTTGATGTATAATGTTTTTTTTGTAATCCTCCGAAAAGGCGTAAATGTAATTTTTTGGGTATTAATGAAGATTTTGTTTCTTGAAATTTTCTAATCTAATTTAATTTCTCATTGAAGAACACCACATGATCTTTTTGACTCAAGACTCCATCTATATCCACTCTCGAGGTGTTACATGATATCTCAAAGATTTTAATAAGTCAAGGGTCTTAAAATTGAAGTTGTAGACATGTTAGTTTTAATCTCAACAAAGGCTTTCGTGGCTGCCTTTGCCTACTCGAAAGCTCCCCTTTGGATACAATCCATGATGAGGATAGTGAATGGTGCTAAAACCCTGGATAAAATGTCGGTAAAAAGAAGCTATGTCATGAAAATTGCAAATGTCATGCTTATTTTGGGGTTTTAACCATTTAGATGTGACTCGAACCTTCACATGGTCAGCTGAGACATCTTAGGGTAGACTACAAACTCTAAGAAGATATCACAATCAGTAAGGAAAGCATACTTATTAGGATTCGCATACAGACTCTCTGTATTCAAATCTCGACAGATCTAATGAAGGGGGTCTGAGTGGTTCTATTTAGTAGATCAAAATGTTGTCAAAGAATACTACAACAAAATGCCAATGAATAGTTGTAATACTTGCGTCATCAAGCATATAAATGTACTAGGGGGCATTCGAAAGCTCAAATGGCATGAACATCTATTCTTATAGTCCATTGTTTGTCTTGAATGCCATCTTCCATTTGTCTTCAGTTTTAATTCGGACCTGATAGTAGCTACTCTTCAAGTCAATTTTAGAGAATATAGTGGCTCCGGCCATCAAGTCTAACATATCATCTAGGCAGGGAATGGTTCTTGATGGCGTGACTGTCTACGTACATCTATCATGAACCGTCCTTCTTGGAAGTAAGAATGTGTTGGGATGGCACACAGACTTAGGCTCTCCTTGGGGTATCCCTTCTACAAAAGTTGATCAATCTGCCTTTTTAATTCCACATGCTATGCTGGATTAAGGCAATGGTGAGGCAAGTTTGGAATAGTTTTATGGCACGCTTAATGTTAGGCATTTGAGGTAGACTGTCCAATAGATTGTCATGAAAGATTTCAGCGAACGCGCTCAACAATGGAGCTATATCAGGTGAGTGTTTAGTCGTGGGAGTCTTTTGCATTTCGTGAATAGTAACAGCCTAAACACACGTCCTTGTAGTGATCTATTTCTCAAGCTTAGTAGCACCAATCAGATAGAGTTCTTTCTTCTCGGGCTTGTTTGGTGCGTCAGCCATTCGCTTGGATGCCACTCGAGATGGTGATGGGCTGATCACCCTTGTACTTAAAAGCACTAGAGTTCGAATGACCGAACATGGTGACATCTAGATCATATAATGATGGCCGACACAAGATCACGCTAGCAACCTTGGTCGCACGTCACATCAGATATTTTCCTGACGAGAATTAAAACAGATGGGCACTTGAGATCTATGCTTAAGCTCAAAGAAGCATCGGTCCAGGCAACTCTTTGAGGATGTGGGTGATCAACAAAAGTCAACCAAACATAGGACAGTATCAGTGGTGATTGCATTAATGCAACTACCACTATCGATAATGATTTTGCAGATCCTTTCATTAACTTTAATATATGCATGAAAAATCGAAGTCTTTCCCTAGTCTTCCTCTCTTTAGGTTATGTTAGAACACACCTATCACTCCCAAATGAATATAGTTAGTAGTATGGTTGAGGACCTTTTCCTCATAGGTTGGTTCTGCATTCTCAGCAGGTTGAGGGGTGTTATCGAAAACTTGCTTTATCATCAAGGCCTTAGAAGCACATGCAGTAATAATGTGGTCATAGCCTTGGTATTGGAAACAACATAGGGGACCTTCAGTATTGCCATGTGAGAACTCATCAACTACAGTCTTCGCTTTTCCTCCTTTGAGAAAGAGGTGGCGATTAGTTGGAGCAGAGGTTCTGGGCGGATTAACACTTGTTTGGGCTCGCCTTGTAGCAGTATGACCATTCCGAATATCAATACGTCAGGGGGCGGAGGTCTCTGAAATATCTCATAGTCCTAGGTCATCCGACAGGCCTCGTCGAGCATGTAACTCAACATAAATACAGTTTGCGCTATATGCCTTCCCTTAATCTAGTTCAAAATTTGGACTAGATCGCCAAAGGACTCTCAGTCTTTGCACAATGCATTTCACTGAATTTTGCAATGTACTTAGTTACAAATTGCATTTGTTGAGTCAAGCTCTACCACTGATTAGGGAGTTAATCACAATAAGTGGTAGGAAAATACTTCTCCCTCATGATTGCCTTGTATTCATCCCAATACTTGATTAGCTTTTGGGTCAACGTAGACTCTCGATATTGCTAATGAAAGGCTTAGCTTGTATGGTAAGCTTCATCTAAGCAAACATAACTTTTCCACTAATTGTATGCCACTGAAAGTAGTGGTTCATGCTATCTTCTCAATCTAAATATTCCTTAAGATTTAGTCTCTTTAAAATTAGGAGCCTTTACTTTGATACTATACAGGTAGTTGTCATTGGGGTCTTGTAGGTCATGATTTTGATTGACAACCTGGTGAAAGGGTCTCATAATATTAGCATCTCTCTCATGTTGTTCTACCTCAATCTCTGAGTAGTATGTCTCCCATTCTCAAGGCAAGCAACTCAATCACTCATCTCATCCAACTTGTTCTTCATTTCATCCAAAATATCTATTTTAGACATAAGGGTGGCTAATATAGTCTTTAATTTGAGATCCATGGGAATATGGTAGCTAGATAGTGTATTTTAAATCAGACTTAGTGGGCATATGTATATAGAAGCAAAGTATGCCTAACATTATATTCCAACCATACTTTGATACAAGATGATGCAGGATAGTATACGAATGCAATTCTATCTCGGAGTTCAATAGATACAGTTACAAATGAGTGTTAAATTTACAAAAATATATACTAGTGATAATCACTTGATTAAGAATTCCCAAGCTTGCGAACAAATTGATTTAAAATATATAGAAAAATAAGATCAAAGATAAGCAAAACAGCTGACATGTGGATTAGGATGATGCTATTTCAACACGTCAGAGCCATGGTGCCCTGACACAAGGGGAGGTGGCAGAACCGTGTTGGGCGCAAAGGAGCGATCCCATGAGCAATCGAGAAGTGATCTAGGGTTGGGAAATTATTATAAGGGACCTGGATTTGTAGTACGCTTGAAGCAGTGCAATAAATTAAGAAGAGTTAGAGAATATTTTAAATTTCTTTAAAGTATTTAGGAATTTTTACCCATTGCCCCAACCCTTCCATTCAGCGAGATAGAACATAAAGTATTTTAAGCTTAATAAGATTTTGTTTCGAGATTAATAATAAATTATAGTAGTTTTTATTTTTATATAGGCCTATTATATTCGAATATAGGTTGTAGAACTAATTGCTAAAATAAAAGCAAATACAAATATTTCAAATGCGATTATGTAAAACAAAAATAAAGCAAATAAAATTAACCCAAAATATGGAAGATTCTATTCAAATCGATTAATTAATTTGCATGAGAATTTCCAATCCTGCTAATTAGCCACCAATCACGCTTACTACTAAATCTGCGGATAGTCATCTGTACATCCTGATCGATGCCATATGATAAGATTTCAGTTGTCGAGTGTAAACTCTGCCTGGGATAAATCGACAGTGTCCTTATATTTTGTAGATATATTAGGTCTATTTTTCGTTTTTCAAAGAACCTATCAGTGAAAATAATTTTGGTCTGGTAGATATATTAGTCCTTTTTTCCTTTTTTTTGGATTCCATAAGAGATGTCTTGGATTATGCGGTATAATCATGTAGGGAATGGCCGTTAGATTGAGACTTCTAGAAATGGAATGTAGATCTTCCATCATAGCTAAATCATAATGGGATATGCTCAATTTTAAATCTCTGCATTTTATTTGATTATCTGCATTTACTAGTGCAACACAAATTTATGCTTTTGATCCATGAAAGTTTGTTTTTGCATTTATTTCAAGTAATGGATTCTGAAAGATGGTAGTTCAAATGTTGTAGGCATGAGAAATCTGGGAACGAACAGTTTGTGACGGAGATCAGCAAATGGGTATTTCATGAGAGGGGTCGGCTGAAGGTGAACATCTTTTCTTTTTTGTCGAGATTTGGTATATTTCACGCTTCTGTTATGGGCACATTGTTTTATTTTTTGTCGGTGTATTCTATTAAGCAAAACAATGAGCAATGCCAGTTTTTGGAATCCAATCTGGCATCCAGAAAACTTTTTTTTTCTGAAATTCGTTTTTTTTTTCCATGCAGGCTGTAAATGTTGCTCATCACAAAGCTGGGGAAAAGGATGAGCCTGCTATGTACCAAATTAATGATGATCTGGTAATTTAGTTATGATTATATTAAGCGTGCACATTCCACTTTGAAAACTCCAATAATGAATTTCATTTGACTTTGTTATTTATTTTTGATGCTTCACGTATTATTATCTTACATGTTCAATATGACTGAAGGAATACTCCATTGAAATCTACGAATGGTCTGGATCCTCTTGGGAACCTTATGTTGCAGATGATGTTCAGGTTCAATTCTATATGATGAGCCCTTATGTACTGAAAACATTGTCTACTAACCAAAAGGTACAGTCTAGAGTATTTATTCTTTTGTTTCCTTCCTCTTCATTTTGCTTATGCTGTACTTGTTTTGCAGGGATTATATTCTACATCATTCAAGGTTCCAGATGTGTATGGTGTGTTCCAGTTCAAGGTGGAGTACCAGCGGCTCGGGTATACTAGCCTCTCTCTCTCAAAGCAGGCAAGTATCCCGGCATAATTTCATCATCACATCTAAGACCAACCCCCATCCCATAATCAGTACATTCTATCAATAACGACTTGTATTTAAATAGAATATTTATATTTAACTATGGCATATCTTTGAAATTAGCAATCAATTAAGGCTAGTGCAATTTTCTGTCCGACAAAAAGCTAAACACTGCTTAATGAATGAACATGAATTTATGCTGGCAGTGTTTTGGTGTAAATGTAATGAGAGTTTTTACCTGAATATGACAACATTGCTGCATGCCATAGATTGGTAAATTAAGGATGGACAACTCTTGATCATATCTCCGTGTCTGTTGGGTTGCATTTATCAGTCCAATTTGAACTCAATTCTTTTATTCTTTTGTCATGAAATTTGTCATGTAAATAGGAAGTTCACACGGTTCTTCAAGATTTTTCCGTTGCTTTATGTAATTATCATATAGGCTAACATCACTAATCAGTGAATTTTAGAAAAAGATGATTTTTATGTTTTTAAAGGAGCATTGCTTAAATTTCACTGTAAAATAATTTGACACCATTCTATTTCCTTGTTCAGATTCCTGTTCGACCATACAGGCACAATGAGTATGAGAGGTTTATCCCAGCTGCCTTCCCCTACTACGGGGCATCATTTTCAACTGTAAGTTTTCTTCTGAATTCACCTTACGTTAATACTTTGATAAATTTTGTCCAGTTGTTTCCACATAAAGGCACGACTGATGTAGAAAATAATGGAGATTTGTGTACCTTTCACCAGTTAACTTGCCTATTTAAACGTCAGATCCAAATCATGAACTTTTTATTATGTGCACTATGGAAAGTTATTACAAGTTATTACATTCTACACCTCTTTCCGTCATAGAGACATAGGCACATAGCGAAGGCATAGCTGATAAAAGATTAGGTGTGATTACAGTAACTTCACAATAAACATTACTAATTACATATAAATTATCCAAATCAGGAAATTCGCATGGTTGGCAGTTTACATGCATCAGGTCATTTGAATTGGCCAATAAACAAAAAATTGCTTTTACATGCGTATGCGGACAACACTTGGCCTTTGCAATGAAATCATATCCATATTTTGAACAATTAATGCATAACAAGCAAATGTCGTGTAGGCATACATGTAAATGTACATACATATATATGGACATATATATATATATATATATATATATATATATCTAATTATAGTGGTGTTCTCCTAATCTAGTTGAGCCTAGCTTATTTGGGTACTAGGGAGTCTCAGGTTTGAATTATACCACTACAATTTCGAAGTGAAGTGGAGGGGAGGAGATTCTGGTGTATAGACGTAAATAGAATATATATATGTTTGCGTGGGAAACTCAAAGTATTCGAGCCATCTACGTGGCATCAGCAAGGCCTGCTTAGATCATCCCCAAGCTAAGCCAATCCAACACTAGTGGACGGATCACTTGCACCAAGTCGATCCAAAGAAGCAACCGAGTCTTGGACTGTGCTCCGTGCCCACTTCATTCATATTGGTGGGATTCAACTGCCCGCCTCACGATAGTACGATCATTTACCTTTCTGCTACAAACATATATTAGATCGGCCCGACGTCAGAGTTGTCTGCTTCTCCCATTCATGCGTTGCTCAAATAGTGCATGGCAAGGACGTCCTGTCCATCCCTAGACTGACCGTCCGATCGGTTTTCCCTTGTTATGGACTGTCGAGCCTGTCCTTCCACTGTGTCCACACCAAGGCTCCACGTGGTGAAATCTAGACCCTTCTGACATTCAGCTGTCCTCGTGCGACTTAGATGCAGAGGAGACCCTCCTCCTTCTCTTGGTCCTCTTGTTATGGCTTTACATGCTGAAACTTATCCTGTGGGAAGGGGATCTTTTTGGGGGGACACTTCCTAGTTCAAAATGTGGGTGTTCTTCATCCTGTACTAATTTCCAAACGGAGTTCTTCTCTTGCATAATGAAGCTTTGGACCAGCTTTGTTGGTAGACATAGGATGTTCCCTCCGGACCACTTGTTTGCTTTATTTTCATGTGCTCTTTTTTCTTCTTTTCTGCCTTACAGTCTATCCCCCTCTCTCTGGTCTTTTGCGGGCACCCTATGCACCGCTTGCTAGCAGAGCTACCCCCTTATTCGTCAATATCTTTGGTGCTTTTATTGAGTTTTGGCAGCATGGTTGGTAGAATGCTCTTCCCAGTGCTCCTCCTCCTAGGCGCTTTTAGAGAGGGAAGGACATCGCAGACTACCATTCCATAGCGACTTTCTCTGCATTACACAACGTGCAAATGGAGATGTGTGCTTCCTTGGTGTAGCTCACCAAGCTAGTGGAAGCTCATCTTCACCTCACCTATATTGGATACAAGTCATGCCTAACTCTGACCCCTTCCAAGTTCTCCATCAACTTCCATTGTTGCCGCAAGCTTAGTCGATAGCAACAATGCCCTTGCAAGCAAAGCTACACTGGGATGGCTAGTTTAGGTTGTACCTGGCCCATCCCGATGCAGTCGGCACCCCCTTGCACCAAGAGTTGTCATTTTAGCGACAACTCTCATCACATCGTTGGCTTAGGCCAGCGTTCTCTCTCTTTCTCAGCAACAATCGTCCCTATTCGGAGCAATGTTGGGAGCATTAGCCACCACTAGACTTACAGTCATCGTTGGTGACCAATGCACAACTATAATCAGCTGCTCTGGTCACTCTGGTGGTCACCCCTTTGCTCAACTAGGGATTGATAACTCACAGTCCGTCCACAACTTTCTCTGTCTGTCACAACATGGACCCCAACATCGATGGGCCACCTAGCGCTGACAAATTGTGGGACATCTTGCACTTGTTTGGTTGCTCTCATGGTCTAGGATCAACTTCCCTGGAGTACTTACATTCATATATCAACAACCGATACCTGGGATGGACGCCCCACTCCTCAACGATCTTGTTGATGACATGGATTTGGGAAAGCCTCTTGGTCACACCCTTCTATATCCCCCATCTAGGCCGACTTCTTCCCACCAAAGATCTGGACTTTTGACAACACTATTGACCCGCGAACATATAAAATTGTTTGAGGGTTCTCTTTGTTTCCTCTGACTAGGGAAGCTACCCTCTATTACTTAATGACCTACTTCTGTGGGCTAGCTTATGACTGGTGTGTTGGACTACTTTAGTGTCACGTTTAATTGTACGGGCACTTTAAGAGGGAAGTCCTGGTGTGCTTTATTGAACACACTTGGGTTGCCAACTTTGACTTGATTCTTTTCAGCATTACTTAAGGACCTGACGAGTCCCTGTGGTCCTATGTTGATCGTTTCTTTGCCGTTGCGGTCCAAACTGACGACATTAACCTTGCCATCCTTCTCTATGCCTTCCTAGCCTAGTCCCTCTAGCTTAGCAGGTCTTGCAACTTCCCGGAGTTGGTGGCCCGGGTGAAATGTTCATCTTGTCAGAGGACATTGTTGTAAGAGAGAAGGCAGCAACCAACTCCGGCGGGTTCTCCGAAACGTAAAAGAGGCAAAGGACGATGAGAAGGGAGGCACCCTCCAGTATTATCTGTCTAGGCCCAACTAGGATGGCATGACACACAATTACCAGCATCGCTATCAATTCAGGCTAACCTTAAGATCTATTGCGAGTTCCACCAATCTTATAGATACCTTACTTTATCAGTGTCGATTTTTGAAGGTGCTTTTGGACAGGCTCACATACGTAGGAAAGCTCCATGAGTTCCTTCTGCAAGCCCAACCTAGCCAAGTATACGCTAGCACGAACCATACTAGAGCTGCTTAGCAAGACCCTCCTCACCCAGCTAGCAGTTTGGCAGCAAGAATCATAACACTATCTTTGTATACTCCCCCCAGCTCGACCAATTGCACTTGGCTGAAGTTGGAAGTGTTATTTTTTTTTCCAATTCCCCTACCCCCCTCACCTTTCCATGGATGATCTCCTGGACTGTGACAACTTCCACGATGATTCAATTATTGTCACGACCCAGATCATTGACTGCTACGTTCGGCGAGTTCTCATCGACTCTGGAAGCTTTGTCGACATTCTCTTTTAGTCGGTTTTCCTCTAGATGGTACTATAGACGAGAGACCTCCATCACGACAGTTTCTCTAGAGATTAGGTCCGATCTTTCAGTCTCATAATTCTTCTTAGTTCATTTTAAGATGGGAGCGGTCATGTCGTTTGAATGATAATGTTCTCAGTCATCAAGGCATGGTTCTTGTACATTATCTTGGGTTGGACCACTCTTTATGTCTTTGGAATGATGATCTTCTCTTTTCACCTCTGTGTTAAGTTACCTACACTAAGGGGAGTGATTGATCACTATCATGGGAGGCCACCTAAAAGACACTATGGATCTTCCAGATTTCCTACCAGCTTATGGTGGATAAAATGGATTCTAGAAAAGGAGAGGCACTAAGACCCTAGAAGGGCATTGTCAATGTAACCTTGAATGGGAAAAGGTCTCAAGTTGTAATTGTCTCTTCCACATTTGATAGAGAGCAGTGAAACAAAGTAGTGGAACTTTTTTTTAGGACTCTAATATGTTCGCTTGAGATTTTTTGGCATAAAAGCTGTAGACCTAAAGGTCATAGTACATCATTTGAATGTCTCCAAGGGCGCTTGACCGGTTAGATAGAAGAAATGACCGGCTAGCAGCTAATAGGCTTAGGCTATAGAATTTGAAGTTGGCAAACCACTTGAGGCCAGTTTCGTCCGTGAAGTTAGCTAAACCAGAGTGGCTCTCCAACATGGTCATGGTCAAGAAGACCAATGACAAGTCGCGGATGTTTGTGGACTTCTGTATACTAAACAAGGCATGCCCTAAAAACTCATGCCCTTTACTATGGATCGTCGCCCTTATCGATCGTGTTGCCGGACACCTGTGATGAGCATCTTGGATGCCTACTTTGGTTACTACCAGATTAAGGTGACACCTGAAGATGTGAACTCTTCATAATAGACCTTGGTACGCATTGATATGATGTGATGCCCTTCGGTTTTAAGAATGCAGGGGCTACTCACTAATGAATGATGTACAAAGTCTTCAAGCACCAAGGCAAAAACCGAGAAGCCTACATTGATGATGGCTTGGTCAAGTGTGTTTTCCATTATCAGCACTTTCTTGACATACAAGTGACATTCAACACTTTGCCAGTGGGCTATCTCAGATCTTTCAACTCGTCTTTGCCCTGCATGGTATGGGGTCTAGGCTTCATTAGCCCTATGTTGTAGGTTATTGGGGGATTCCATTGGGTACTTCTCGCCATGGACTACTTTACTAAATGAGCAGAAGCTATTCCAGTAACTCAAACTACATCCCGTTATATGGAGAAGTTCCTATGTGGAAATATCATTGTTGTTACACAAGTCCCCATGATGATTATCATGGACAACTTTCCCTTTGCTGCGGCTCACATCGGGGACTTTTGCGACAAATATGGCATTTAAGTTCATTTTGCCTCCATGTGGAACCCACGGACAAGCTGATTAGCTGAGGTCGCCAACAAAAATTTGATGAACACCCTAAAAAATAAGATAGACGAAGCCAAGAAGCATTGATTGGATGTTCTTTTAGAAGCAGTGTGGGCCTATAACATGGCCTCATCTAGAGGCACCCAAGTGTCTCCGTTCTCACTACCGTTTGGCATGGATGTTGTCATTTTAGCAGAACTGGAATACCTTGCCCAGAGCAGCCGTCGCGTATGTCTCCCACAACTTTGAGTGAGTTAAGGATAACAGTTGTTGTGTACATCTCCTACTGCTTGGACCTTCTGGAAGACTACCGGCAAAAGGTGGTCCTTAAGAATCTGTAGTACAAATGTTGTATGAAGTGTTGCTATAACGAAAAGGTCAATCTATGGGATCTCCTTGATGATCTAGTCCTCAGAAGATGTGTAATGGCAAACATGGGCCTTGGTGTCCCCAAGTTGGATCTCACCTGGGGAGGTCCACTCATTGTTTGCAAGATTGTCGGCCCCAACGCTTACCACCTGATTAGGGGTGAGAACGATCCAAGTTCCAGCCGAGCTGGGCACGACTGAAACTCTGCTCATTGCAATTCGATTCGAGTTTTAACTTTGAGCTGACTCGAGTCTTAATCAAGCCAACCTAAACTCTCTAATAATTGAATATTTTTTAAAAAAGTTGCTATTGAGAAATAAAATTAGATTAATCATTCCTACAAGATCACTTAAAAAATATTTTAACAATAACTATCACATATAATTAATAAAATAATTATAATAAATGACTGAATACATTATTTATATTTAAAAAATAGAGATCGAGCCAAGTCCATCTCATCTAACCATGACTCGTGGCTCGTCTCAATAAACTCGAGTAGTGCTTTACTTTTGTTGTGCTCTCCTTTCTTCTCTTCTAACTCACGACCTTTTCCTCTCTCCATCACCTATGAGAACTCTGCGCACTCCATCTATTGGAGCTCTCTTTTCATATGTTAACAATATATATGCATGTATGGGTGTGTGTATATAACATATGTTTGTATGCATGTATCTGTATATGTTTGTTTATTTGTTTATGTATATGTATGCATGACATTGAAGATGTTATTGTAAATCAACTAAGGTTACCTATATCACACCGTAACATATGCCATTATATGTATGTATAATTCGTGACATAACCAACAAAAATAGCACAACTAGAAGCAGATAAATGGCACCCGCCATCCAGCCACTAGTACAAAATTATGCGACATGGATCATATGTTAATACGAATTTAAGTAATTCCATTGATCATATAGCTATATGATGATTTCACCTTATCCATCCAAGCAAATCCCAATCATCGTAAAATTATATGATGCTTTCATGATTAGTATTCAAGTAATCCCAATCACATTGATTGTATAGTTAACTATACAATCATCAGTGAGTATACTTATATAGCTATCCAAGCAGTCCCAACTGTATTACTATATATTGCTTTCACGCTATGCATCAAATTAATCACAGTTATGGCATAGCTGTATGATGCTTTCACTATGGCTATCCAATTAAATCCCATTTATCAGTCACATGATCCACACATTACACAGTTCTATGGTAGCAGCGAGAATAACAAGTGCCACTTTTGGCCTTCCCGTTCTCATTTTTATTGGTTTTGCATGAAAATGCATGATAGTACTTAAGACTCCATTTTAAAATCCTAAAATTTACGTATTTTTGGTGCACAATCACAAGTTCATATTTTTTTGCATGTTTGTTATATAAACATGAATGTTCACTGTAGCAATGTCTCAAAGAGGTATGATAAATCGACTAAAGTTGCTTATATTCCATACGTTAATTTGTTATAAGCAAACTCTACGTGAGAATTAAGCACAATACTATCTATTCCTACTTGCAGATGGCTGGCTTTTTCGTTTTCACAATTGTTTACCTCTACAACAAGTGAATTAGTTATGGCCATTTTAAGATTTGCCTTCGGCATAGTTCCAACTGAGCATTAAATTTTGATCAATGTTCAAATTTTAAATATTTATTTGTTGGCTACTCTTTTTTTTTTTTTTTTTTATGATATTCGCCGTAGTGAGTACTTTGACCATAGTCCAAAAATCTTTATACTTACACCTAGATCTTTGTATTGCCATTATCATTACAAATAATTTGTAATCTGTAATTGGGTTTGATTAGATTTTGCTGCAGGTCCTCCCATCTTTGAGTCGTTTATTCATGAAAACTGGATTTTATGCTAAACTAGATAACTGTGATTGAATTCTCACCTACAATTAGAATTAGTGGCACAGAAAATCCTGCCATTTTCGACACTCTTTTCTATTCGTTCAAAACGGTGTGCCGAATTTTCTAAAAATATGCAATTCGTGCAGGGTAACTTAGTAATGCGTGAAAATTTGTGTTCAATTCGGATTGAAGTTGCTTTTGATTTGATTTTTATGCGGCTTAACTTTTGATCCGAAGAAAAATAGTTTTGAGAATGACAAGGGTGTTCTGTATTTGATTGATTGTTTAGGTGATGTTTGCTTCGAAGTTATTTCAAGATGTTATCTTTATCCGGAAGTCCTAACATTTAGATGTGATTTTTTGAGTTATAGTTTTATAATTCTATGTAGCGGGCATCACTATACGAGAATTCTAGTTGGTTCAAACTTTCAGGTCATTTATAGAGCTGTAAAGTATTTCTCGTTCTCAAAAATGCTCGCAGAAAATATTGACAAAATTCTCTATGCCACCTTCCGTTATAACTTCTGTGTGGCGTGATGTGGAAATGTTGTTGAGGCCGTTCAGCTAATTACTATAATTTTATATATTGAAAAATATAGCAAACAAATATCAGGCGTGAATTTTTGGCCCATCATTGTCCTCTGAAATCATAAAAAAAAAATTTATTTTTTGAACTTCAAAACAACACAAAAAGTTAACATTTCCCCAAAAATCCAAGCATAGAAAGTATTCTCCTAGTCAATATTATTGTTACATTTATCTCATTTTATGTGGAAACTAATTTTTAATGTAAAATTTTTTTTAATAAATGATGTTATTAACCAAGTTTAAATATGTAACAATAATATTGTTATTGGTAAATGTCATTTAAGTCTCATATATTTGGAGGTATATCAAATAGGTTTATAATTTTAAAAATATTTAATGAGGTTGGAGTTGATGTTGACATTTATTTGTATAAAATTTATTATTTTTCTCATTTTTTAAAATAATTTATTTTAAATATAAAATTGCAAAAATACCATCACTGGTTTCACGCAAGCTTACTTCCTATTGAGCTTAGAGAAACTGGGTTAAGGTATACTCGTTACCAATCATTTCTGAAATCTGTGGTTTGCTTGGCCCATGATTCTTTTATTAAAATTCTGTAGCCATTTTACATCCATCTTCAAGGCCGTGCTCGCCAATAATCGAACGATAGAATCGACCCGTTTGTTTGACAGACTCCTTTGTTTTCATGTCTTGTCAAAAGGGCATTTTTTTGGCGAGAACTGTCAGTCTTTCGAGTGTAATCGGAGGATTTAGAAGGCCATGAAAGAGGTATACTAGTAAAATCCTCTTGAAATAAGACAGACAATCATCTTTCATAATTTTTTGTATGAGAATCCTTACACTCAGATTCTTGAATTTAAGACTTAATAATATACAGGTTTACATTTTTTAAATTATAATATCGGGATCCTTGAATTTTAATAATTTATTAAATAGATTTTTTTTTAATTTTTAATTATTAAAATTTTTAAAATTACCATTATACCCCTCTTCTCCCGATCCCCGCGCATGCGAGGCCGCAAGGCGTGTGGGATCCACCGGCGGTCGCGCGGCAACGGACCCGTCGGCCGCCGTACAGCCTCGCGGGTGCTCGGGGATCGGGAGAGAAGTGGGGGTATAATGGTAATTTTAAAATATTTTTAATAATAAAAAATAAAAAGAATCTATTTGATAATTTATTAAAATTCAGAGACTTTGATGTTATAATGTAGATGTTATTAAGCTTTAAATTTAGGGATCTGGGTGTAATTTACTCTAATATATTAGGTTCGACACTAAGTTCGAAAACAATAGTAAGCCAATATCTGGAATAAATTTCTTAAAATATTAAGAAAAATAGTAATGTATTTGTGCACCCGCCGAAGACCCGCTTTGTAATGATAGGTACAACGCCCGCATGAAATAAATTTGGAAATGCTCTATGCGGCCATCCGCGTAGTAGAATGCATGCAATCGCTCAAAAGCGTGGGCTATAGCTAGGGATGCTTATTGGACCGGTTTAATTCGGAACCGAACCGAAACCCGTCCAGTAAGAACCGATTCGGTCCGGAACCGGTTGAACCGGACCGGTTCTAACCGGTTCCGGACTGCAGAACCGGTCCGGACTGGTTCTGTGTAACCAGAACCGGTTATCCGGTTCGGAACCGGACCGGTTTCGCTGAACCGGAACCGGTCCGGTTTAAAAAAAAAAAAAAAAATTATATGGGGGGCACCGCCCGCGCATGCGCCGCGCTGGCGCTGCCCCCGCCCCAATATTATCTGCAGCTGGCATTTGCTGCCAGCTGCAGATAATATTAAAAAAAAAAAAAAATTTTTTTTTTTAAAATGGACGGTCATTTGACCGTTGCAATTTGCAAACGGTCAAATGACCGCTTTAAAATCTAAAATGACCGTTTTAAGGTCATTTTAGACTTTTTAACTTGTATTGAAATTTCTATAAATAGTACAATTTTTGTTATGATAATTCGTACAATTTTCATCAATTTTTTCTGTTCTTCTACTTCGTTAAAAAATCTGCAAACACGTTTTAATGGCTTCTCAACGTCGATTCTCTGGCGGTTCTTCCTCAAGTCGCCAAGGGAATGTTGATCCAAAGTATGTTCCGCAACTCGATCGTCTTCCTGCACTCGGTGAGAACTTTGACGAAACTTCGGAACCTGATCTCGATCTATCTGCGGAACATAATCCTGAGGCAAGTGGAGATGTTGGCACCGGCGGCACTGGCCCGTCAACGCAATCATCAAGTATCTCTAACAAGTCTCGGACGAAACGC
>JAEMOT010002500.1:33787-87178 GCA_019297695.1 Apostasia ramifera | reverse complement strand
TTTTTTTAAAATAAATAAATAAATATATTTTTTAATTAATTTACCCGATTGACCCGACCCGACCCAATTATTTGGATCCGGACCGGACTCGGATCGGATCCAAGGCCACCTAACCGGTTCCGGATCGGATCCGGAACCGGTTAGAACCGGACCGGATCCGGAACCGATTAGAACCGGACCGGACAGGTTCCAGGTCCAACCGGTGGAACCGGACCGGGTCCGGTTACCATGCCTAGCTATAGCACACGGTTTTTAGAAGAAATTTGATGAATCCAGGAACGATGCCCGCATAAAATAAATTTGGAAATGCTCTATGCGTCCATTCGCATAGTAGAATGCATGCGATCGCTCAAAAGCATGGACTTATAGCACACGGTTTTTGGAAGAAATTTGATGAATTCAGGTACGACGCCCGCATAAAATAAATTTGGAAATTCTCTATGCGTCCATCCGCGTAGTAGAATGCATGCGATCGCTCAAAACCGTGGACTATAGCACACGCTTTTTTTTTGGAAGAAATTTGACGAATTCAGGTACGACGCCCGCATAAAATACATTTGGAAATAGTCTATGCGGCCATCCGCGTAGTAGAATACGTGCGATCGCTCAAAACCGTGGACATCATTCAATGTCGAAAAAATTCGTTCTACGCCGTTGACAAATTTTAAAATACATGGGAACGTAACGAACGTTCACATTTTTATAATTTTTTTGTTATAAAACCATTTTGTTAGAAATATGCCGTTCTGTTACTAAATTACACCCAGGTCAGTTTAAGGTTCATTAATGCATAGATTCTTTTTTAAATTATAACATTAGTCACTGAATTTTTAATAAATTATCAAATAGGTTCTTTTTTATTTTTTATTATCAAAAAATTTAAAAAAAATTAATATTACTATTATACCCCTTATCTCTCTCCTCTCATCGGCGGGTCACACGACCTGGGCGAGGCCGCAAGGACGACTGCGGTCGGCATCCCTCGTGCGCGCTGACCATCCTTGCGGCTACGGATGTCCCTGCGGCCTCGCGCGGGGCGTGCGACCTGCCAATGGCCGCTGCTGTCCCTGCGCCCTCGCACGTGCAACCTGACGACTGCAGTCGTTCCTCGCATGGGCAGGAATCGGCAGGAGAGAAAGAGGGGAGGAGAGACAGAGGGGGAATATAATAGTAATTTTAATTTTTTTTTAAAATAATAAAAGAAAGACCCATTTAATAATTTATTAAAAACTCAGGGACCAATGTTATAATTTTAGAAACGTATACCTGTGAGTTATTAAGCCTTAAACTCAGAGATCTAAGTGTAATTTACCCTTTTATTTATGTAAAATTATAACAAATTCTAGATTTTCTTCATTTATTTAATATTTAACACTGAATCTAATATGAAAAAATAATATTATATTTCAAATTTTTCATAATCTAAATAAACTATGGTAATCACCAATCTCCATTGTCACCTATTTTGCTATAAAGGCATATTTCTTTATCCTCATTATAAATTTCAATTTAAAAATTAATTTTATTTTACATTTAACATAAATACAAATATTAGAATTAACCTTATTTCATATCTTACACATTTTTTAATATTAAAATAAATTTTATTCCTATTAAACTTAAAAAATAAAAATTCTTCCAATCCCTGAGGACTTTAGGCCGCCTAGGCTTGAAGCCTACAAAGGCGTGACTGACCCCCGCAAGCACGTTCAGGGGTTCGAGGCCGCAGTCCGTTACCGCCAGCTGGACGAAGCCACTAAGTGCCACCTCCTGGCCAACACTTTGAAAGGGGCGGCATTCAGCTGGTTTATCAAATTGCCCAGGGGTCATATCTCCTCCTATGAACACTTGAAATGGGAGCTGATCGCCCGTTTCATCGGTCGAACCCGAATGGTCGTTTCCGACATGGTGCTCGGCAACATCAAGCAAGGCGAAAGGGAAATCCTCCGGGATTACACCAATCGCCTCTTCGCCACCGTGACAGAAGCTAAAGATGTTGACCCTGCAGTGGCCATGCATAATTTTCGGAGGGGACTCAAGGTGGGGGATCTGTCTAAATCCCTGTAACTGGCCAAACCCCGGAGCTACCCAGAGCTGGTGGCTAGAGCCAGCCAATTCATGCTCCTCGAAGATGCTGAGTCCTGTCACCCCGATGTTTCTAGAGCCAAGCAGGAGAAAAGAAAGAGAAAACATCGGGGTGATGAACCCCCGGCCACGAGGTTACATATGACCAAAAGTCGTGGTCGAGATGAGGGGAAGCCACGACACGTCCAGCACCAGAAGCATTTCTTCTCTCGGCCGCTCCTTGAGGTCTATGCGGCTGCCGTCAAAAAAGTTTGGGTCAGACCTACCGGACCCAAGCCAGCGCCTCCAATCGGAGTAGATCCCGACAACTATTGTGAGTTCCACGGGAACTACGGGCACAAGCTTCACAGGTGCCGAGGCCTCAGAGACCTGCTTGACAAACTGGTGGATCAAGGCAAGCTAGAAGAATTCATGCAGATGGCGCCGACCTTCAGTGCCGCCCAGAAAGGAAAGGCCCCTGAAGTTACTGGGGCTTCTGCTAAAGCCCTACCATCTCCAGTCTCAGCCAACAAGGGCGTTCTTACCCCCCTGCCGCCAGGACGATCAATGCCATCTTTAGCATTGACCCTGCTACTGCTCGTCGTCAAGAAGCCGAGGTCGGCGGTATCTCTGAGCAACATTCTTCGTCCATTCCTCTCACTTTCTGCCAAGAAGATCTCCCCAGCAGGGCAATCTACATAACGATCCGATCATGGTCGTTGCCCGCATAGCTGATTTCGATGTTCGGTGAGTGCTCCTCGACTCTGGGAGTGCCGCCGACATCCTGTTCGAATCTGCCTTCCTCTAGATGGGGCTCAAAGGGGCAAACCTCCTCCGCGCTGGAACCACCTTACTCGGTTTCTCCGGGGAGAGGGTTCAACCTCTGAGATTCATTACCTTGCCCGTCTCCTTTGGCAATGACAACGGCTACGCCATGAACATGGAAAACTTCGCTATCATCAGAGCTAAGTCAGGCTATAACGTCATCCTTGGAAGGACAACACTCAATTCCTTTGAGATGGTGATTTCCACGCCTCACCTATGCGCGAAGTTTCCTACCTCCAGCGGTGTTGTCACCATCAGAGGAGATGCCAGGCAGGCTACTCGGTGTTTCCAGATTGCTGCACAGTTCGTCGTCGATCAACTGGATCCCAGAAAATCTCAACCAGTTATACCACAGGAGGGGGTCATAAATGTAACCTTGAGGGGGGGGGGGGGGGAAGACTCTTCTAAAGTTGTAAACATATCTTCTTCAATGAATGACAAGCAGCAGGCGGACGTCATCGCCTTGCTTTCTGAGTACATTGACGTCTTTGCATGGTCTCCTAAAGATGTTTTAGGCGTTGACAGGGTAGTCTGCGAGCACCATCTGAATATATCTAGTACTGCCTCTCCCATAGCACAGAAGAAGAGGGTGATGGCAGGGGAGAGGCAGGACGCTATCAGAGAAGAAGTCAACAAACTGCTTGGAGCAGGTTACATTAGAGAGGTTCAGTACCCCCAATGGCTCACCAACGTCGTCATGGTGAAAAAGGCCAACGGAAAGTGGAGGATGTGCGTAGACTTCCGCACATTGAATCAGGCCTGCCCCAAAGACACCTACCCTCTCCCATGCATCGATACCATGGTAGATCATACCTTCGGGTATGAGGTTATGAGCTTCCTGGATGCTTTCTCTGGGTACCATCAGATCCAGATGGCTAAAGAAGATGAAGAAAAGACTGCCTTCATCACTGACTTCGACACATACTGCTACAACGTCATGCCCTTTGGTCTCAAGAATGTCGGTGCTACTTACCAGCACATGATTGATGTCGTCTTCAGGGATCAAAGGGGGAGGAATCTTGAAGCATATGTCGAAGACATCCTGGTCAAGAGCAAAACCTTGGAGGGACACCTCGACGATCTCAGGGAGACACTTAACACCCTCCGAAGGTTTAACCTCAAGCTTAATCCTGCCAAGTGCACCTTCGGCGCGGCCTCAGGAAAGTTTTTGGGCTATCTAGTTTCAGCCAAGGGAATAAAGGTCAATCCAGATAAAATCTCGGCGATCCTGAGCATGCCTTCTCCTAAAACGGCAAAAGAGATTCAAAAACTGGCGGGACGGATCAACAGCCTTGGCAGATTCATCTCAAAAGCCGGGCATCGATGTTCGCCATTCTTTCGATGCCTGCGCAACAACAGGGGGGTCAGTGGACCAACGAGTGCGAAGCCGCTTTCACAGAGCTGAAGAAATATCTTACTTCGGCCCCGATGTTAGTGGCACCAAAGGAAGGAGCAGTCTTGTCTTTATACTTAGGGGTATCTGACACCGCGGTCTCAGCAGTCCTTGTGGACGACGATAAGGGGATACAATATCCAATCTTTTACATCAGCCACACACTCCTAGGCGCTGAAAGTCGATACCCCACACTGGAAAAGCTTGCTCTGGCTCTCATGGTGACGGCAAGGAAGCTACGCCCATATTTCCAGTCCCACACTATCCAGGTGGTCACTAACCAACCACTCCTGAAGATACTGCACACTCCTGAGGTCTCGAGAAGGCTACTCAAATGGTCCATTGAGCTGGGCGAGTATGACATCAAGTATGTCCCACGACAGCAATCAAGGCACAGGCGTTGGCTGATTTCATCGCCGAGCTTTCCACTTCAGAGCCACCGCTTGCCAAACATCGGACAAACCTCTGGTCCCTTCATGTCGATGGTGCATCTGGATCGCAGTCCGAGGGGGTTGGGATTCTCCTAACCAGCCCAATGGGAGCCACGCTACACCAGGCAGTAACCCTTCAGTTCAAGGCCACCAACAATCAAGCAGAGTATGAAGCTCTCATTGCAGGGCTAAACTTCGCACTCAGCATGGCTGTAAAGTGCATACAAGTATTTAGCGACTCTCAGTTGGTCGTCAACCAGGTGAATCGAGCCTTCGAAGCAAAGGACGAAGTTCTGAAAAAATATTTGAAACAAGCCCAGTCCTTAATCTCTCAATTTGAAGAATTCTCCCTGACGCATATTCTTAGAGAAGAAAACCAAGTGGCAGATCGACTCGCAAAGGTAGGGCTCCCTGACCTCCGCCATACTCAGATATTCGAGAGGCCCAATTTTGAATGCGCAGAAATTCACTTTGAGGAACATCTGTCTTGCTGGATGGACAGGATCCTCAATTACCTGAAAGGTGAGACGCAGCCCGATAACAGGCAAGAGGCGAAGAAACTAAAGCTTGACAACGCCAAATATGTCCTCATCAATGGAGTGCTCTACAGAAGATCTTATGCCAAGCCCCTCACCAAGTGCCTAAGGCTTGAAGAAGCTCAAGAAGTCATGGAGGCTGTACACAAAGGGGAGTGCGGAACTCATGCTCGAGGCCGAAGTCTGGTTATGCGAATCCTCCGCCAGGGATTCTTCTGGCCAAACATCCACAAGGATGCTCAGACGTTTGTAGAGAAATGTTCTCAATGCCAGTACTACGCTGACATGCAAAGGCAGCCCGCCAGCTATCTCAAACCCATCAATTCGTCTTGGCCCTTCGCTATTTGGGGGCTGGACTTCCTTGGCCCAATGCCTACGGCCGTGAGAAACTACAAATGGATATTAGTGACTGTCGACTACTTCACAAAGTGGATCAAGGCCAAGCCACTTACTCAACCTACTGCGCAAAATGTTAAAACTTTCCTATGGGCCAACATCATCTGCAGATACGACATACCGATGTTGATTATCACATACAATGGTACCCCGTTTGCTAATCAGCGGGTCCATGACTTCTGCGATAAGCACCAAATCAACCTCAAGTATGCGTCTATTTGGTATCCCCACACCAACGGGCAGGCAGAAGCCGCTAATAAAAATATCTTGAACATCTTGAAGAAACGCCTCGATGGCGCCAAAGCCCGCTGGCCGGAAGAAATACCAGGCGCTCTCTGGGCTTACAATACAGCTTCTTTCGAGGTTACTCAGGAGTCCCCTTTCTCCCTTTCATTCGGGATGGACGTAGTCATACCAGTTGAGCTAGAGCACTCCTCCCCCAGAGTAGAAGCCGCGGCCAACTTCAACCTAGAAGATCTGCAAACCTGGATGGGCGAAAATGATGATTCACGACAAATTGATCTGGATCTCTTGGAGCAGAGGAGAGAGTTAGCTGCACTCAAGTGCCTGGAGCACAAGCGCCGGGTTGAAAGGTATTTCAACCGCAAGGTTAACCCCAGAACTTTCGCTCAAGGAGACTTGGTACTCAAACGGCGGCTTCTTGCTGGCAGTAACTTGGGAGTTCCCAAGCTTGAGCCTAATTAGGAAGGCCCTTACATCGTGCGCGAGGTTGCTGGACCAAACACATACTATCTTATGACTTCTGAAGGCATCCAACTCCCCAGAACTTGGAGTGGGGATGATCTAAAGAAATTCTATGCCTGATCCCTGGCAACAGTTCATCTTTATACTTCCTATACAAGATTCATTTGTACAGATTCATTCAGAAATTTATTTATACGGGTTCAATCAAAGAATTCTAGGACATTCTTTATCAATAGACATCTGGGTTCTTCCAAAGCTTATTTGGATTTCTTTATACTGTTCCCAAGGTATGGTTCCAATCTCAAACTCAACCATCGTACCCGAGGCACCCTAGCCTCATATATGATGGTTGGTCATAACTAACCTTGCATATACGACGATCACCGAGCCTAGTTATGCCTGGCAGGCGGGGTCTCCTATCTACATCTGGAACCCTTCCATAAGCCCATCCGACTAACGGAAGGTCTGGAGGCCTGCTCGTAACCTTAGGGCAGTCCCTGCTATCTGCTCATGATACAGGTCCCCCCTAAGCAGAGTGCCTTAGCTTCCCACTAGGATCTGCCGCTCTAACGGAGGTCAGCCCTTGCCTCAAGTACAAACATTGGCCACGATGTTTCAAACGACCAAGTCCTTTTGGCATTGGGTCAGATAACCCCTCCTAGGTAGAATCTCCACTACTATTATTACTTCTCTCCTGTGCAGGTGTATAAAGGAGTATACTTTTAACCCAAATTCAAGAGACCCCCGAGGTCAGCCCATGCCTTAAGTACAAACGTCGGACACGATGTTTCAGACGCTCCAAGTCCTTTTGGCATTGGGTCAAATAATTCCTCCTAGATGGGATCTTTCCTATTATCACTACTCCTTCCTATGCGGACTTACGAAGTCTCAAAAGTCAAACTCGGGGTATTCTATGTGATTCAAAGTCCCTTATTATTAACTTGTTACAAGGGGTTTTCTCATAGTTACAATCAGAATATCTCAAACTCCATACAAAGGTACCTGTGCATTTCATACATCAGAATAAACAGGTATGTAAGAGACAAACTTCCTTTTTTTCCATTTTCAAAAAATTACAAGGAGGTTACATCACTCACTTTATAAAGAAGCGAATTTGCTTTCACTGACCCCATCCAAAAGGTCAAACACCTGATGGATGAGATCGTCAGTCAAGTGAAGTCCCTCTTCCTTATAAATAGGATCAGAGGCCATGCAAGAAAAGGGATCCACTTCTCCAAGATCGGCGGCAGTAACTTTGCCCCCTTGGATCAAAGTGGAGGCCAATCCTTCCCAAGCCCGCCTAATCCCATCTAACCTCTCCTGCCTGCAGAATAAGCTCGTCTTGTAAGCCTCCATTGCTGCCGCAGACCTCTCCGCAGCAACGGCCTCCTGGTCTTCAGTGACTTTGACAAGCTTCTTCCGCAGGACTTTATTGTCAGCTTTCATTGCGCCTATTGCAGACTTGTATACTGCAAGTTCCTCCTGCAGTTTGGTATTTTCCTCCTGCAGTTTGGCCTTTTCCTTCTGCTCGACATCAAGCTGAGAAGACTTCATTGCGAGCTGGATCCTCAAGGCCTCAATCTCTTCATCCCTTTGATGAAGCCGACGTCCTTGTTCTAGCACTTGCTCTTCTGTCCTCAGGGCCCTGTTCAAAGCCATTGGCAAGCGAACGAGTATTTGCAATAAAAACAGAATTAGCTCATGAAAACAAACAGGCAGAAAAGGCCTAAAAGAGAATCCTTACCGTGGCTACCCTGTTAGCAAGGCCTGAGTAGAGCTCTGGCGTCGAGGTCCTCTCCAATTTCTCTTCCAAACCCTGGGACACCAGACCACTTCCCAAGGCCAGATCTACATCCCCTCGGTAGATGCCGCCTTGATTCGCAGACGGCAGAGAGATAACGGTCAGCTTTCTTTGATCTTCCCTTGTTCTCACCGCGATCCTTGTATCTTCGTCCCCAAAGATCCCGGTGAGATTGGTGCTGTAAGGAGGCTCGACGCTCTGCTGCCAATCATGACCCCCCTCTGCAGTAAGACCTTCCTCCTCTGACCCTTTCCCTTTCTTCGTTGGGGGCTCTAGGCTCGCAACTTCGGAAGGACCCTTCTTCTTCTTGGGGACCTCCCTAAGGACTAAGTCCAAACATGGACTCCCAACTTTCTTCTTTCCTTGGCCTCCTTCAGCCTTATTCCCTTCTTCCCTTTCCCCTATGACAATCCCTTTGTCACCCTTAGGGATTGTCTGGGGCTTGGCGGCTGACACGGGTCCCTTCCCCTTTCCCGTGTACCCCAGTTCAGCCTAGGTTTTTCTGTCATCTGCGGCGTCCTCAGGAGAGGATACCACATCGACGGCGGTTCCGCTGCAGATCGGCTCTGGAATCTCTATAATCTCTTCCTCCTCCACCTCAGTAATCTCTTTACTGAGCTGGGTGGCAGTAGGCTGCCCCCTCCTGGCCCTCTTCATCAGAACCGTGCCGGGAGGAGGGGCGACTTCCTTGACGATGGTGTACCCCAACGCCTTGGGGTGCAGGGATACATCATTCCTCACGTGTCTGAGGAAGTTCTTCAAGAGCCAACTATGCCCCTTTAGCCTCTCTAAGCTTTTTAGGGTGTCTAATCCGGCCATCCACTTGGCGTCGCCGATGAACTGAGAGAGGCACGTACCAGGCATCAAGGGGATTCCTAAGTCCCCTCCGACGAAGAAGTAGTAGTCCCTCTAGTCTAAGTGGGAACTACTTGCCCCTGAGAACATCGCCTTCCTTATCTTTGACCACAGGGCCAGACATCCTCCATACCCCAGCACCGCCATCCAGCTAAACAAGCTCCTGAATAGCGTCAGGGTCCACAGTATTTCCTGAGCTTGCAGCAGTTAGGTGCAGTTTATCACGTCTAGCACTTATTCCTGCAAAGGACGATTAGGCCGTGGACCCCTATGCTGCCTTAAATGCTGAGTTGATATAGTAGTATGGAGAATACGATCTGGTGATATCTCCTTGAAGAGCTGTTCGACTGGAGCTATTTGACTAGGGCTGTTAGAGAAGGTTCTAACAAGTCCAAATCATAGCATGAGGCCATTCGATCTTAGAGGTTATCTGCTTGTCGTTGTTCGAAAGCCAATTCGAGCTCCTTTTGTGAGTTCGAATCGCATGAGCCTAGATGAGATTCTTCTCCAGTTCTCTGTCTTTCAGGAAAGCCTCAACAACTTCAGGTTTGTTTGTGGACAACAGAAATAGAAAATTGTTCTATCTATCCAAAAAAAAAAAAGAAATAGAAAATTGGAAAATTTTGCTTCAACATGATATAAAAAATTTCATGAGGTTATATATTATAAATGACTGAAAAAAAAGGATCATGACTACAAGATACTAAACATATAAATATTACGTTTAATGCACATCTGTCAACTTCTACTTGAGCCATAAATTATCATTGAATTATGATTCATTCAAAATAAATTCAAAGGTAATCAAGCTTTCGATTATAAAATAATGCAGGATAGGAGCGACTGTGGGAACAACTCCAATCAGGCAACCAGAGTTAAGCTCCCCTTACACATTTTAAAAGAGATTTTTTACATATAAAACACTTTCAAAAGTAGTATTTCCTCACACCACTCGAATCTTAAATAAAACATATATACCACTTTTTAAAGTCATGCTAACATTTTATATTTTTATAAATCGCTCTTTATACTTCTCTATAGATAGGAAAAAAGTGACTTGAATTAAAGGAAGACGCTACTACTATAAAGAGTGATCCATAGAGGTTCCTAGATATCCATTACGAGTGATGGGTGTTGTGATGAAGTCAAGTGAACTATGAGACGATCAACTATCCAAAGCTTTCGGAAGCTGAAGAAGATGAAGGGAGAAGATAAGTCATTTCTTTGCTAATAGCCTCCTGGGTCTAGTTAGGTCTTGTCATCTAGCATCCTAAAACCGAGCTAGTTGCGTGGCTTGTAGCAACCGTGAGATTAAGGCCCATGTAAAATTTGAAATCTATCTATTTATTTGAAGTTGTAATCCAGGTACTTCGTGCTAAACTAGAGCCCACTATAGTTTACTTCAATGTTGCATAAGA
Organism: Apostasia ramifera; assembly: GCA_019297695.1. Lineage (NCBI taxonomy): Eukaryota > Viridiplantae > Streptophyta > Magnoliopsida > Asparagales > Orchidaceae > Apostasia > Apostasia ramifera. The sequence continues at coordinate 76,754 of JAEMOT010002500.1, read as the reverse complement.
TCCTCTAATCCAAAGTCGAAAAAGGAAGTGGGTCGGGTTCGGGTTGAAGCTATTCGGGTTGAGTCAGATTTGGGTTTAACCCGAACCTGACCTGTTGACCCGTTTTGCCACCCCTAGTTGCAGCCCCTTGCCATCGACAGAAGGTTGGCAGTGGTCGTCGGAATGGCTCAGAAGCCGCTTAGCTAAGGTGGTAGCGGTATTGGGGACTGGCCATCTTGAGGGTGAGCATGAAAGATCCAAGCCACGTACCCTGTGTTCAAGTTGGTGCTCATCAAGTAGATGCGACGGAAGAGGACGCTGCCCTTGCTGATTCTATGTTGGACGGTGGTGACAATAGTGATTTGAAGAGCACCAGCTCGACTTTAGGGATGATGCTATTCTTTAGCGAACTAAATAGGTTGCTAGTGAAAATTTTCAGGTTTCAGGAACACGAGACACCAGGTTGCTGCAATTTTCAGAACAGGAAGCTGCTCCAGATCTTCGAGTTCTTTCAGGAGAGGAGCTGCAAGAGTTTTGAAATCATCAGGACAGGATTGCAAGACATTTCAGAAGCTACAGATACTATGCTACAGATTCTATAATGATAAATTTTTCAGGACAGGATTCTGCTGCTAGATTTTGGGTGTTTACAGAAAAACGTTATGCTCATTGCATTGGAAGATTTCAGCAAATGGCAAGAGTAGAACGATTCTTAACGAAAACTCGAACTCGACTTACTTTAATGAGTCAAAGAGGCAACAACCATTAAGCAGATTGAGAACAAGGAAAGGGTTCAAAAATACTACAACAAACATGTTCGACCACGACAAATCCATAAGCCCACCGAGTGCTGAAACTACGCAATACAACTGGGAGGGGAATGGCATCAGGTTAACTGAAGCTGAACTAAGACAGGTTCATTCATCTTCAAGACATCAACAATCAAAACACCTACAACCTAATAAACAAAGATGGAACCCTACTCCTTCGAACATGGAGCGGCAATGAGCTAAAACACTTCTATGCCTAATTGTAAGATTTGTTCTAAAGATTTGTACAATTTTCAAAGAATCAGTGAAAGTGAGTCTTTAGTTCTCTGCTCAATCCTTTAGCACACGCTTATTCGATTGCTCATTTATCCCTGACTTAGCCAATACATCTAAGAAGCTTCGTTTGTTCTTCCACACAGAACACAATCCAGCATGTCTTTGCCTCGTGTACCTGAGGAATATGGATCGGCATGTTTTCACCTTGTATTCCCATGCCCACGGGATTCGAGTGCTACTAGACCACTCTAATTCCCAAATAAGGAAAATGAATATGGTCACAAGTCACAACTATTCATTCACCAAGGGCAACAATGTCTTAGCCACCTCTTACCCCGAGGGACGTGCCATTCACCTTCTTAGTCACAACACACGAAGATGCCCTTGATCAGGGCTACTTTAGCTCCTAGGGATGGCCTTTCCCTCATACAAATTTTGCCTTCACATAGAATAAGTCAATCTCCATCTCTCCACCATTTCTCCATTACTTCAATGACTTGGCTCTATGGCTACTCATTCGAATTCGATTTACTCTCAGGGTTCAATTACTTACAGGGGTGAATTCATGTTACAATACCTAAAGAGTTGAACACGTGTCCAAACTATGCAAAGACGCTAGCAAATGAAGCTTTACAAAAACGAACCCAAATTCAACTTACAGTCCTTTTACCTATCCGATAAAATTTGCACCTCAATATCTCAGAGCCAAACATGCTACCATATCAATAACATTAAGTCTAATTTGACAGACTCTTGTATATACAAACAAACACTATTAGTCAAAATACCAGATCTAAAATTTTTTCAAAAGGAAACATTTTAGTACTTCAAAAGGTTTTATAGCTTCCTTTACAAAAAAACATATTTTTACACAATCAAATGCTGAAGCCGCTTTCTTCGCTCTCTTCATCGGGCACCTTCGAGTGATGCTCGTGCTATCATTCAATAAGTTAGGGAGATGACAAAGGCACAACTTCTTTCAGTACTGGACAACCATTCTCTTCGGCTAGACCATTCTTTTCAGCTGGACTGCCATCCTCTTTGACATCAACGGCTTCAACTTGAGCCATCAGAGAAGGTAGTTTACCTGACCAACTTCTTGGAAGAATCACTCCATGGTTTGCAGAGACTTGGAAGTACTCTCTTGGTAAGTTAGGCCAACCTTGAGAGCAACAGGGATGAACTCCCCCTCAACTGCACTTCAATCAAATAACAGAATTGAAGCAGTTGAGAAGCGAGACCGTTCCAATCAATCTTAAAGCATTCCTTTAAATATAGCACCTATTAGTGTTACCCTTTAAGTAAGATATTGCAGCCTGATTGTTCGACATCTCAACCCAAAGAGCCTCAGCCTCCTCCAATTATTTGAGGCGCCATCGAAGATCTTCCTTCACCGCACGCTTTCCACCTTCAATTAGGAGATGAGCCGATAAGGCAATTGACTCGTCCCCACTACTGACCGGGGCATTCATCCATAACCGTAGCCAAATCCATGACGGGGACGATACTCGAACCTCTGCAGAATGGAGTTTTTGTTCTATCAACAGCCTAAGGCACGCCTAACTTAAAATGTGCAACTGTACTTATCATTCTTAAAAACAATGGCTCTCCCTTATGAGAGTCGCAACCTTGGATGCAATGACCTGATCGACTCCCTATGGCAAATTGGGGACAATGAGTTAGATCCTGAGGCCCCGTACAGGGGGTAGATGTTTGTTTATTTGAAAAGACAATTTAGGTGATCCAGCCTTAGCAAAGGGTGTTCTGTTATCTGTGATTTGTGATTATGGTTATAGGGACTCCATATCAGCACAAAATGTTAGCTGATATAAAATTTTTCACATTCTGTGTTGTAGGCTTAGCTATAAGCTTTGCTTCTATCCACTTTGTGAAATAGTCGATAGCGACTAGCAACCACTTATGTCCTCTTACGATCGTTCGCAAAGACCCTAGAAATTCCATTCCCCACATTGCGAATGGCCAAGAGGAATTAATTGGTCTGAGGTAGCCAGTTGGTTGACTAAGTATGTCGACAAAATATTAGCACTTAGGACATGTTTGCACAAATGCCTTGGCGTCTTGATGTATCTTTGACACTAGACTCCTTTCAAAGGCATGAGTGTTGCACTCTCCTTCGTGGACCCGTTTTATAACTCTGCAGCTTCTTCCATTCGCAAACACTTGGCCAAGGGTCGAGAGTAACATCTCTGATACAACTGTTCATCTATAAGTGCATATTTAGTACACTTAAACTTCAATTTTCCTCCGTCGCCCTTTCAAGCCGGCTGTTTGTCGTCCTTGATGTAGTCGATCTCACCCATCCAGGAAAGAGTTGACCTTAGGTTGCTCAATACTCGGTCAAGTGAGCACCAGCTATTGCTTGAAGTCAGGCTTCCTATACTTGGCGGGTAGTCTGCGTCTCAATTTTTTTCTCGTGGAATATAGGCTATATCGAACTCCTAAAAGGTTGAAGCCAAAGCGCGGACTCATGCCAAGTATTTCTTTAGTATGTCATGCCATATTTGAAAATTTTCGATTACCTAGTTGACAACCAGTGTAGAGCACTGAAAACCTATATGTGTTGTATGCCCATTTTTTCAGAGAATTCGAGGTTAGCCAAGACTGCCTCGTACTCGGCTTGGTTATTCGTCACTAAGATATCCAGTCTTAAGGACGTTTTGAATTTCAGGCCATCATAGCTGGTTAGGAAGAAACCGATTATGGAGGATTAGCGGCCAAGCGCGTCATCAACGTGTAACATCTAGGGTGTTTAAGTTCTCTCTTGGGGCAACAACTCTGTTGTCATAAGTTCAACGATGAAGTCAGCCAGAGCCTAGGCCTTGATTGTCGTCCTCGGAACAAACGTGGCGTCGAACTCTCCAAATTCGATGGACCACTTTAGTGGCCTACCCAATATTTCTACCAAATGAAGGACCTGTCTAGGCAGGTGACCTGTAACCACCTTGATATAGTGAGCTTAGAAGTGTGGACGAAGCCTCGGTGATGCGAAACAATATGCGAGATGCAATCCTAAACAGAGATCAGTGAATAATTTAACAAATGAGCATAAAACTGTTCAGGAACTTTACTGTTGATAATTATGTAATAATAAAGAAACTACAAGATCGAAGAGTAGAATAATTTTAAATATCTAAAAACAAGCCCAAATAATATCTAGTAGATTTATCAAATGATTTAAAGCTACTTTATCTCAACAAATCAGGGCTAGGGATACGCAGTAATATGGGTATGCTCACGAGTAATATTATCCAATAACAAATTGTCACATGATATAGTTTTAGGTTCACACGGGTGAGCAAATCAAACAGATCCCAATGACAGACTCCCTCACCAGTCTCTGAGAATAGTTGAGATATCGATTATATTTCAGGTTACCTCAATCGGAGACTCCAAACGTCCACAACGCTAATTATCATATTCGATGGTACCCATTGGAAGCACTGGATGACCCATCATGCGGCTGTGAATCATCGTGGCCGACGTTCGTGAAGGAGAGGCTATGCAAAATATTGTGGCCGGTGGTATCCTCAGGAAGCACTGGATCTATCGTGGCTGGGTGAACAACTCATCGTGGTTGAAGTCTCCTCGGAGAGCTTTGCTAACTATCGTGGCTGATGTTTCAGCAAGAAAGCTTGATCAGAGAGTTTCAAACCTTCACAGTGTATCTCTGCAGTCTGAATCGGTAATCACCGTCGGGCGGCGACACCTCGGCGGGGACCGAGACGGTGTCGTGCGCGGAAGGAGGAGCTCGGACCGGAGAGGTGCTGCCGACGAAGGCGGAATGACCGGCCTACGCACGGGCCGAACGGAGATGCAGAGGCAGATGATCTGAACAGTCTGACGGCGATGGAGCGCTGGCGACCTGATGGTTTAAATAAGAGAAAAGTTTGAGAAATACCTTAAATGCTTTTAAGGTATTTAGAGATTTTCACCCAAGACCCCAACTTTTTTCTTCATCTGGATGTAACACACAAAATTCAAACTCACAATAATTTCATTCCAGGATTAAGAACAACTAAAACAAGTCCATGCCTATTACAATCGAATCAAAATGCTAAAATAAGTGCGAAAATAAATGCGAAAATAAAAAAATTACAATCATGCCAAATACGAATGTCTAAAGAAAGAAGGAAAATCAGCTCAAAATTTAGAATATTCCCATTCAAATTAATTATTTGATTTAAATAGGAATTTTCAATCTTCTGATCAGCCACCAATCATGCCTGCTGCCCAAATCTGTAGATATCAATTCTCCATTCAGATCGACGCAACGTGGTGAGTCTCGAGTGCTAAGTGTGCACCCTATCTGGAATAAATCGATGGTCTGATGGCATCGTGTCCCCACCAACTCTCCCTGGGTGCGAAGAACTCGACCCCGTTAAGTAAGGATCGATTCCGCTGCAGCACCTCTCTAATAAGTCTGGATCAAGTCGCAGCAACTCGTCTTTAGTGATCCAAGAATCCTCCGATGTTGGCAAACCTTTCCACCTAATCAAATATCTCTGATAACCTCGATTTCTAGTTGAGATTATTTGATCATCAAGAATCTGCTCAATTTGCTCTTTTTTGTGGAAGATTGGGGAAGTGGACACTCAGGGGTGGGTTCTCTCTTAGTGGGGGGAGAAGGCTCAAATGGATCACTGGGTATTGATGTTGGTTCTTTGTAAGCCACCAGATCTGAAATGTTGAATGTAGTACTAATATTAAAATCTGATGGTAAATCAACCACATATGCATTTCCCAAGTTTCTTTAATATTTTAAATGAACCTGCTCCACGAGCTTGTACTTTTTTAACGACCCCTGAAGGGAATCGCTCGGGCCTAACCCGAATCATCACATAATCATCCTCAGAAAATTCCTGTAATTTGTTATGAGCATCTGCTAATTTTTTATAAGCCTCATTGCTGAAACTTATTCTTTTACTGATCTTTTGATGTAAATGTCTAATATGCTCAGCAAATGACTGTGCAAACCCAGAAACTTTATGATGTAGTGGTAGGGAATAAAGTCAGTGGGAGTCATAGGCTTATAACCATGTACGAGCTCAAATGGACTCACGCCTATAGACCTATTGACAGAATTATTATATGCAAACTCAGCCCTAAGTATGATCAGATCCCAATTCCTACTATTTTCTCCTATCAGACACCTAAGAAGATTTCCTAGGCTCCTATTGACCACCTTGGTCTGGCCATCAGTCTGAGTATGATAAGCGGTTAAGAATTTTAACTTAGTTCCTAGGAGGTGCCAAAGAGTTCAAAAAATAGCTCGTAAACTTCACGTCCCTATCCGAAACCATACTTTTAGGTAACCCATGCAAGCGAACAACTCCGTCGAAGAAGAGGCGGGATATCCTAGAAGCATCGAAGTCTTCGAACAAGGAAGGAAATGCACCATTTTTGAGAACCTACCCATAACGACACAAATAGAATCGTGTCGTGCAACAGTTCGAAGTAGGCCTAAAATGAAGTCGATGCTCAGGTCTTACCAAGGTCTATCGAGAACCAATAATGGTGTATATAACCCGGTGTTTTGCTTCTGCTGTTTCACAACAACACAAATCCGACATTGGGCGACAATTCAAACTACATCCTTCTTCAAACTCAAGACAATAAAACTGACTCTCAATAGCTTCAATAGTCTTCTTTCGCCTAAAATGACCAGCGAGATCACCGACATGAAGCTCCCAAATCATAAAATCTCTGACAGAAGTCTGGGGCAAACATAAGCGACAATCGCGAAAAGGTATCCATCGTGCACGAGATAGTCTGAATACTCACTAGTCGGACCCGAACACACAGTCACATAGATTACTCCAAAATCTGAGCAATCAGCATAAGCCTCCTTGAGCTTGCCAAACCCGACAACCTCGATGTTCATTGTAGTCAACAAGGAGATACGTCGACAAAGCGTCGGCCACTTTATTCTCCACTTCAGGTTTATGTCTAAGTACAAAAGTATACTTCTGAAGAAATTCAACTCACTTAGCATGACTTGGGTTGAGCTTCTTTTGTGAGTTCAGGTATCTCAAAGTTTCATGATCAGAATAGAGGATGAACTCCTGGGGTAGGAGATAATGCCTCCAGTGTCTGAAAGCCTAAACCACGGCATAAAACTCTTTATCATAGGTAGAGTACCGTTGTCTGATGTCATTTAAATTCTCACTAAAGAAGGCTACGGGATGACCTTCTTGACTTAGGACTCCTCCTATACCAACTCCTGAGGCATCACAGGATACCTCAAAGACTTTGATGAAATCTGGGAGCCGTAAAACAGGAGCCACATACATGCGAGCTTTAATTTCAACGAAGACTTTCGCTGCTGCTTTCGTTCACTTGAAGGCTCCTTTCCGGATACAATCCGTAATAGGAGAGGTAACAATACTAAAACCTCGTATGAATCGACGGTAGAATGCAGCTAGACATGAAAGCTACGGACCTCATGTTCTGAGATTCTGGCCATTTCGATATGGCGCGAACCTTCTCAGGGTCAGCTGAAACATCAGTGGAAGAGATGACGAATCCCAGGAAGACTACATGATCTGCGAAAAAGGCACACTTCTTAGGATTCGCAAACAAACTTTCTACTCTTAGGACTTGGAAGATTTAGCAAAGATAGTACAAGTGGTCCTCTCTAGTGCGACTGTATATCAAGATGTTGTCAAAGTATACGACAGTAAAGATGCCAATGAATGATCGTAATACTTGCGTCATCAAGCGCATAAACGTACTGGGGGCATTGGACAACCCAAAGGGCATGACCATCCACTCATACAACCCATCTTTTATTTTGAAGGCTGTCTTCCATTCGTCCCCAGGCCTAATCCGAACCTGATGGTAGCCACTCTTTAAATCAATTTTCGAGAAGATAGTGGCTCCAGCCATCATATCTAACATGTCTAAATGGGGAATGGAAAAACGATATTTCATAGTAATCTTATTAATGGCGTGACTATCAACGCACATTCTCCATGAACCGTCCTTCTTGGGAGTAAAAAGGGCTGGGACGACACATGAGCTAAGACTCTCTTTAACAAATCCTTTCCATAACAGATCATCTTGCCTCTTTAATTCCGCATGTTCAGTGGAATTAAGGCGGTAATGACGCAAATTCGGGAGAGTAGATCCCGGAACAAAGTCTATAGCGTGCTGAATGTCACACAAAAGAGGTAGACTGTCTGGCAGATTATCGGGAAAGATATCAGCGAACTCACTTAACAGAGGGATCACCTTAAGTGGGTGTTCGACAGTGGGGCCTCTTGAAGTTCATAACAGATCATCAACTTGCCTCTTTAATTCCGCATGTTCGGTGGAATTAAGGCGGTAATGACGCAAGTTTGGGAGATCTACCGGAACAAGGTCTATAGCATGCTGAATGTCACACAGAAGAGGAAGACTGTCCGGTAGATTATCGGGAAAAATATCAGCGAACACACTTAACAGAGGGATCACCTCAAGTGGGTGTTCGACAGTGGGGCCTCTTGAAGTTCACGAACAACGATGGCCTAAACACACCCTCCTGATGTAATCTCTCTCTCGACTTCACTAGCGCTAATCAGATGGAAATCTTTCTTTTTATCGGGCTTCTTTGGTGAGGCGGTCGTTCGCTTAGAGATCGATCGTGGTGGCGAAGGACCGATCACGATACGATCATTCTTATACCTAAAAGCACAAGAGTTTGATCGACTGAATAATGTGACATCTAGGTCATATAGCCAAGGTCGGCCCAGAATCACACTGTCTACCTCCATCGGTAGTACGTCGCACCAGATATCCTCCTGATAAGAATTAAAGCAAATAAGAACTCGACACCGATGTTTGATCTCTATGAAGGAAGCATCGATTCACGCTACTCGATAAGGATGTTGGTGGTCAACAGTGGTCAACAGGAGACAATCTTGGTGGAAATTGCAATAATACAACTTCCGCTGTCAATAAGAACTTTGCAGATATTTCATTTATTTTAATATATGTATGAAAGATCGAAGTCCTATGCCAATCCTCCCTCACCTTAGGCTGTGCAAGAGCACACCTGACTACACCGAGATGAGTAGATTCAGTAGTATGATTAACCTCTTCCTCGTAGTCCTTAAATTCTTCCGCATATGCGGGATCAGCTATATAAGTCGGTTCGATGTCCTCAGCAGATAGAAGAGTATCCTCGGGAACCTGCTCTATCATCAAAGCTTTGGAGGCAAACTCGGCAGCAATATGGCCAAAACCTTGACACCGAAAATATCGTAGTGGACGTCTGATATTTCCACGTGAGGACTCACCAACTACAGCTTTGCCCTTTTCCTCTTTAGAAAGAAGTGGGCGACTAGGAGCAAAAGTTGCAAGAAGCTTAGCACCCTCCTGTGCTGGCCTAGCAGTTGCATATCCTTCCCGAGTATCAGTACATCGAGGGATAAGAGGCTTCTGAAATCGCTCGTAGTCCTGGGCCATCTGATAAGCCTTCTCGAGCGTAGCGACACGATGTAAATACAACTCGCGTTATATATCTTCCCTTAGTTCATCTCGAAACCTGGATAAGATCATCGTGGGACTCTCAGCCTCATCACATCGCATCATAAATTCATCGAATTTAGCGATGTACTCAATTACAAAGCGTGTTCCTTGAGTCAAACTGCCATTAATCAAGGAGTTGATCACGATAAGTAATGGGAACATACTTTACCCTCATACTTGAATTAGTTCCAGTACTCAATTGGCTCTAAGCCACGACGCTGACACATCGATGGCTGGCTCTAAGTTGAAAAGAGAGGGGATCAGAAAACTAAACCCCGAGAAGAAGAATCCTCCTTGATGGGGTTGAAAATACAGTGAACAAAGCTGAGGAGGAGGAAGTCCTGAAGCGAAGGAAGTAGTGGGCCAAGGAACAGGAACCACAACCCGCTGACCATCATAAGTAGGAAGTAGAGGAGTGATTAGGAGGCGTAGGTATGGTTCGAGAAATACCAAGCAGTATCATCGTCGCATCCACCAGCATGCCAGGGCCGCCTCGGCAAAGGCGCTGGGGCTACTGAGACGATACGCGGCGCGAAGACCAAAATTAAGACCAAAATGGTATTAATTTAAAAAACAATAACGATAACAATAAATAAATTTTTTTAATTATTTTATATAAATTTTAATATAAAAAATATTATTTTATTTCACATACTCAACAATTTTTAATAAAAATATCAATTTTATTTCACATCCTAGATCAAAATATTCAAATCAAGTATTTTGATTTAGAATGTGAAATAAAGTTGATATTTTTATTAAAATTTATTAAATATGTGAAGTCAAATAATATTTTTTTATATTAGAATTTGTGTAGAATGATTAAAAAAATTTATTTATTATTATCATTGTTTTTAAACTAGTATCATTTTAGTCTTGCTTTTGGTTCTCGCGCCAAACAGGGCCTAAATATTGTGTTTCACTGCATTCATAAAACAAGGCTTACTAATTGGCTTCGTTTTATTTGAGGGTTAAATTTTGGACAAGAGAAAAATATTTTATTTTATAAATTTAATGAGAAAGAAATTTAATTTAATATTGGAAAGTGTAAAAAATGTGAAATAAAGTTAATTCTAATGTTCGTATTTGTGTTCGATGTGAATTAAATTTTATTTTTATAATTAAAATTTGTGTTAGAATGAAAAAATGCCTGAACGAGCCCAATATGATTGATTATTGTGATCAGTTTGGCCAACGAGGACTACGACTATTCTTTCAACATTTATTTATTTTTGCTCTTATTTTTATTTTTTAACTGAAATAAAAAAAATATATATTATCTTTCATTTATAATATAACCCTTCAACTATAACAAAACACAAAATTAAATTAAAACGTATCACCGTCTTGCATGTGGTTTAGTCATTGAACAACAATACTTTTTTGAATAGCATTTAAGCTTCTTATAAGTTGATTTTCATTTTAAAGGTAGTGCACATGTGATTAATGAAGCAATATTAGAAGCCAAATAATTATAAATGTCAAATACAAATGGTTAAAAATTAACACTATAAGCTTGACTAGCAGTTGAGTGTTTACTTACTTTGCAAGTAATAGCACGACAAGTAACCTGTTGGTTCTTCTATTATAATATAATCATATATTTTGATATTTGTCACTTTATTTAAGTTAGTTGGTAACTAATAATCATTTAATTTTGTGATAGGTTTAAAATCTTATTGCTAACTTGATCCTCCACACTGTCAAGTTTAGATAGAATTGAGAAGTACTGAAGAATTTGGAACTTAAAGACAAATACTTATTTTACATTGATATTTATTATGTATTGTTGTACTTCTCTTTCATTAGTTTAGATTTTGTTGTATTGGAGTTGAATGAATGGAAAAGCTTGAGCACACAAGTCATTAAATTGAGTTTCCACAGTCTCTGATAGACTAATTGATCAATCATAGTGTTTGATAATTAACGTTAGTGAACTATTATTGTTTGATCGATTAAAGATGACACTTCTGGTGGTAAAAGCCTATTTGATTGATCAAACTAATGTTGATCAATCAAAGATAGTGAATGTTTAAACTTGATCAATCATAGGTCTTATGTTAGTTGAAAATTTTGCAGGTGTTGATCGATCAAAGTAGTTTGATCAATCAGCTGATCGATCAAAGATGGGCAGAATCTGGTCGTTAGACTCTAACGGCTAGCAGCTTGATCGATCAAATACTGCCAGGCCTGGCTTTTACTAGCCGTTGAAGCCTCTCATATTTAAGGGAGGGAGTTGGATCCATTGCTTTCTTCTCAACATTTTGGGGAAATTTCTAGCTCTTAACATCCGCATTAATCTCTATAAGCTTTCAAGTGATTAAAGAATAATGTTTGGAGATTTAGCAAAGGACTAAAGCTCAAGGTGCTCAAGTGTTCATTCTTTCTTTGTCTTGCATACAAGCTTCATTTTTGGAAGAGAAGTCAACACATTGGGGAGCCAAAGTGGCGGGGAGACGGCTTGACGACCACTCGGGACACCAAGGAAGGATCAGTGCTATTGGTGTTCACTATCCCCTCCACTCTTGCATGGGAGCACCAAAGAATGTTGACATTAAAAATCAACTTCAAAGAAAAAATCCAGAGGAGAACAGGATTGCTACCTGCTCCTGCAAAAATGTTAGTGACAATGGAGAAAGAGAGAGATTATTAGAAATAAAAAGAGAAAATAAAGATTTAAGATGATTCGAAAAGATCTGCCTATATTCAGTAGTTAGCTCAACTCAAAAGTTTCACTAGTTGGAGAAGTTTGCCAAAAGCAAATTACAATCTCTCTTCTGAAGTAACTAAGATTCCTCACTTACATACACTTGCCCCCCTCTCTAAGTGATGAAAGGAGGGAGTATTTATAAACATTCTAAATATCAATCAGAAAGGACAAATGGAATATTCGTCTGTAACTGTCAGGGAGAAGTAAGCAATGTAGCGCTTGTAAATGGAAGTGTAGCTACCGGTTATCAATTAGAAAACCAATATGGTGTTTCCATCTGTCATTCTTATACCCAATTTACAAGAGATGTAATGATAATGGAAGTTTAAGAGATATAGAAACATAACTTGCCGCCAGAGATATACGACAATTTATCAGGAGAAAGTGGAGCTCATCGAATAGTGGAGCAGGAACAAATAAACTATCTTGCTGGCACTTGGATGAGAAAGGCGATCGCTATTTGTGCAAGCGAATATCAAGCCGTACTAGTAGAGAATGAGTACAAGGAGCCTACTACGAGTATCAGTAGAAATCTCACATTTTGTGGTGATGCTCAAGGCTTTGAAGCTCTTAGCTCCTGTGACTTGCTAACTTAGCTTCCTGGAGTAGGAGGTGACACACAGGACACATGGACGGTTGATGTAGTGCACTGATTTCTCTACTAACACGTTTGGAATTTACCCACACACATTTATAATTACAACTACTTGTATCAATAACTTAGAAAAAAGATTAAATGATCAAATCATCAAAACAACAAACATGTCACAATATTCTATCAAGGTCAGGATTAGAAGCCACACAATTAGTACCCTCTCTGTTACCTATATCTTAGTCTGATTATGAACTAGTGTACCTCGTGGTCTGACTTCTCATTCTCAAACTTTGGGAAAGAACGCCACCGGCATCTGCGCTCTGGAGAAGGAATATTGTCCACCACATAGTTCTCGCCAAACGCACTTCCCGACTCCCTCTCCTTCTCTGTACTCACAACCGCTGCCGTAGGTTCTGCCGTATCCGCCTCTGACGCCGCTATTCGACATCCATACACCTCGCTGCAGCCCTTTGCTGCCGAATGGCCCACCATAGCCGGTATCGTTCCAGACTGTATAGAAGAACTGCTGCTGCCACCGGTGGCCGGCTCAGCAATGCTCGTCACCGCCATCGGTTAGGTTATATCATCGCTGTTGCTGCAGTAACGGAGGGAAACGGAGACGGTCGTATGAGTGCGAGTACGTGGTGCTTGTAGGGAATTGCGGGCGATAAGGGACATAGGAGGAAAAGAAGCGGATAGAGAACTTCGTCGCCCTAGGCAGATGTTGCAGTGGCGAAGATGAGGCAGCCAGCGGAGAAGGAGAAAATCGAAGGAAACGGGCGAGGGTTTGCGCGACGGCCCGATTTTCGGATGATTACGACTGATTAATTAATATTTATATATATAGTTTAAAGATATTTAGTTTAATATTATTTAAATAATTTAATGTATAAATGTCATATTTATATAATAATAATTAACGTAATACTCTGATCACATACCTAATATTTATTATATTGATGTATTTCAATTGAAAAATAATATATGACGATCTATTTGGGACATTTGATTGCATTTTAATATAATACCCACAATTATATATCTTTTTATTAGTATATCAATCAATTTTAAATGAATAAACACTTTTTGAGACTGATTTATGATATATCAATAAATTTGAGTTAAATAGTGATCTTTTTTCAGCTATTCATTGCGTTACATTGAATTCAAGTGGAGTACAAGCATTTAGGCCTCGTTTGGTTGGAGCTACTTTTTTTGCCCAACACAAATTTCAACTATAAAAATTAACTTTATTTCACATTTAATGCAAATATGAATATTAGAATTTAAAGTATTTTACATTTTACACACTTTCTAATATTAAAATAAATATCTCTCTCATTAAATTTAAAAAATAAAATATTTTTTTTCTCTTGTTCAAAAAAAAAAGCTTGAACCAAACGAGGCCAGAGTATGATTCATTACATAATAAGTTATTTTAACTGAATACAAACAATTGTGTGAGTATTCAATTAGTTTTTTTTACATTCGAAAAGAATATTTGCAATTTGGCTTGAATCTTTTCTATATTAAAGTTTTTTAACATAATACTCAGATTACATACTTATTGTTTGCTCTATTGATGTATTTCAATCTAAAATTGATATTTGGCGATCTATTAGGGACATTTGATTGTGTTTTAAGATAATACCTATAATTACACATCTATTTATCAGTATATCGATAAATTTTAAGAAAAAATAAGCTCTTTTACGGTCTGATTTATGACATATCAATGAATTTGAGTTAAATAGTGATGTTTTTGCAGCTATTCATTGCGTTATGTTAAATTTAAGTGGAGTACAAGCATTTAGAGTACGATGCGTTGCATAATAAGTTATTTTAATTGAATACAAGTAATTGTAAGAGTATTCAATTAGTGTTTATTGTATTTGAAGAGAATATATGTAATTTGACCTTAATCTTATCTATATGAAGGTTTTTTAACATAATACTCTGATTACACACTTAATATTTGCTATATTGATGTATTTCAATCGAAAATTTATATTTGACGATCTATTAGGGATATCTGATTGTGTTTTAATGTAATACCAATAATCACACATTTATTTGTTTGTATATCGATCAATTTTAAGAGAATAGGCTCTTTAAGGGTCTGATTTATGACATATCAATAATTTTGAGTTGAATAATGACGTTTTTGCAGCTATTCATTGCATTACGTTGAATTCAAGTGGAGTACAAGCATTTAGAGTTCGATTTATTGCATAATAAGTTATTTTAACTGAATACAAGCAATTGTGTGAGTATTCAATTAGTTTTTATTATATTTGAACGAAATATATGCAATTTGACTTTAATCTTGTCTATATGAAAGGTTTTAACGTAATACTCTGATCACACACCTAATGTTTGCTATATTGATGTATTTCAATCGAAAAATGATATGTGACGATCTATTGGGGACATTTGATTGTATTTTAATATAATACCTATAATTATATATTTTTTTGTTAGTATATCGATCAATTTTAAGAGAATATGCTCTTTTAAGAACTGATTTATGACATATCAATAAATTTGAGTTGAATAGTGATGTTTTTGCATCTATTCATTGCATTACATTGAATTCAAGGGGAGTACACGCATTTAGATTACGATGCATTGCATAATAAGTTATTTTAACTGAATACAAGCAATTGTGCGAGTATTCAATTAGTTTTTATTGTATTTGAAGAGAATATATGCAATTTGACATTAATCTTATCTATATAAAGGTTTTTTAACATAATACTCTGATTACACAGTTAATATTTACTATATTAATGTATTTTAATTGAACATTGATATTTGGCGATTTATTAGGGATATTTGATTGTATTTTAAAGTAATACCTATAATTACACATCTATTTGTCAATATATCGATCAATTTTAAGAGAATTCGCTCTTTTGCGGTTTGATTTATGATATGAGTTAATTTGAGTTGAATAGTGATATTTTTGCAGCTATTCATTGCATTACGTTGAGTTCAAGTGGAGTACAAGTATTTAGAGTATGATTCATTGCATAATCAATTATTTTAACTGAGCACAAGCAATTGTATGAGTATTCAATTAATTTTTATTGTATTTGAAGAGAATATATGCAATTTGACCTTAATCTTATCTATATGAAGGTTTTTTAACATAATACTCTGATGACACCCCTAATGTTTGCTATATTGATGTATTTCAATCGAAAATTGATATTTGACGATCTATTAGGGATATTTAATTGTGTTTTAATGTAATACCTATAATTATATATTTATTTATCAATAGATCGATCAATTTTAAGAGAATCTGATGTTTAAGGTCTGATTTATGACATATCAAAGATTTGAGTTGAATAATGACGTTTTTGCATCTATTTTTTATATTACGTTGAATTCAAGTGGAGTACAAGCATTTAAAGTTTGATTCATTACATAATAAGTTAGTTTAACTGAATACAAGCAATTGTGCGAGTATTTAATTAGTTTTTATTATTTTTGAAGAGAATATATGTAATTTGACCTTAATCTTATCTATATGATGGCTTTTTAACATAATACTCTGATTACACACCTAATATTTGCTATATTGATGTATTTCAATCGAAAATTGATATTTAGCGATTATTTAGGGATATTTGATTGTATTTTAATGTAATACCTATAATTATACATCTTTTTGTTAGTATATCAATGAATTTTAAGAGAATAGGCACTTTTAGGAACTGATTTATGACATATCAATGAATTTGAGTTGAATAGTAATGTTTTTGCAGCTATTCTTTGCGTTATGTGAATTTAAGTGGAGTATAAGTATTTAGAGTACGATGCGTTGCATAATAAGTTATTTTAACTGAATACAAGCAATTATGTGAGTATTCAATTAGTTTTTATTGCATTCGAAGAGAATATTTGCAATTTGACTTGAATCTTGTCTATATGAAGATTTTTTAACATAATACTCAGATTACATACCTATTGTTTGCTCTATTGATGTATTTCAATCTAATATTGATTTTTGGCGATCTATTAGGGACATTTGGTTGCGTTTTAAGGTAATACCTATAATTACACATCTATTTGTCAGTATATCGATCACTTTTAAGAGAATACACTCTTTTAGGGTCTGATTTATGACATATCAATAAATTTGAGTTGAATAGTGATATTTTTGCAGCTATTCATTGCATTACGTTGAATTCAAGTGGAGTACAAGCATTTAGAGTACGATGCGTTGCATAACTAGTTATTTTAACTAAATACAAATAATTGTGCGAGTATTTAATTATTTTTTATTATATTTGAAGAGAATATATGCAATTTGACCTTAATCTTATCTATATAAAGGTTTTTTTAACAAAATACTCCGATTACAAACCTATTGTTTGCTCTATTGATGTATTTCGATCTAAAATAGAAATTTGGCGATCTATTAGGGACATTTAATTCTGTTTTAAGGTAACACCTATAATTACACAACTATTTATCAATATATCGATAAATTTTAAGAGAATACGCTCTTTTGCGGTATGATTTATGACATATGAATTAATTTGAGTTGAATAGTGATGTTTTTGCAGCTATTCATTGCATTACGTTGAATTCAAGTGGAGTACAAATATGTAGAGTACGATGCGTTGCATAATAAGTTATTTTAATTGAATACAAGCAATTGTGTGAGTATTCAATTAGTTTTTCTTGCATTCGAAGAGAATATTTGCAATTTGACTTGAATCTTATCTATATGAAGATTTTTTAACATAATACTTTGATTACATACCTATTGTTTGCTCTATTGATGTATTTCAATCTAAAATTAATTTTTGGCGATCTATTAGGGACATTTGGTTGCGTTTTAAGGTAATACCTA
Source organism: Apostasia ramifera (assembly GCA_019297695.1). Taxonomy (NCBI): domain Eukaryota; kingdom Viridiplantae; phylum Streptophyta; class Magnoliopsida; order Asparagales; family Orchidaceae; genus Apostasia; species Apostasia ramifera. The sequence goes on along the minus strand of JAEMOT010002500.1, from coordinate 59,028 downwards.
AAATTACACATCTATTTATCAGTATATCGATCAATTTTAAGAGAATAGGCTCTTTTACGGTCAGATTTATGATATATGAATTAATTTGAGTTGAATAGTGATGTTTTTGCCGCTATTCATTGCATTACGTTGAATTCAAGTGGAGTACATGCATTTAGAGTACGATGCGTTGCATAATAAGTTATTTTAACTAAATACAAGCAATTGTGCGAGTATTCAATTAGTTTTTATTGTATTTGAAGAGAATATATGCAATTTGACATTAGTCTTATCTATATGAAGGTTTTTAATATAATACTCTGATTACACACCTAATATTTGCTATATTAATGTATTTCAATCAAACAGTGATATTGGAGATCTATTAGGGATATCTGATTGTGTTTTAATGTAATACCAATAATCACACATTTTTTTGTTTGTATATCGATCAATTTTAAGAGAATAGGCTCTTTAAGGGTCTGATTTATGACATATCAATAATTTTGAGTTGAATAGTGACGTTTTTGCATCTATTCATTGCATTACGTTGAATTCAAGTGGAGTACAAGCATTTAGAGTTCGATTTATTGCATAATAAGTTATTTTAACTGAATACAAGCAATTGTGTGAGTATTCAATTAGTTTTTATTATATTTGAACGAAATATATGCAATTTGACTTTAATCTTGTCTATATGAAAGTTTTTAACGTAATACTCTGATCACACACCTAATGTTTGCTATATTGATATATTTCAATCGAAAAATTATATGTGGCGATCTATTGGGGACATTTGATTGTATTTTAATGTAATACCTATAATTATACATCTTTTTGTTAGTATATCAATCAATTTTTAGAGAATAGGCACTTTTAAGGACTGATTTATGATATATCAATGAATTTGAGTTGAATAGTGATATTTTTGCATCTATTCACTGCATTACGTTAAATTCAAGTGGCGTACAAGCATTTAGAGTTCGATTCACTGCATAATAAGTTATTTTAACTGAATACAAGCAATTGTGTGAGTATTAAATTAGTTTTTATTGTATTTGAAGGGAATATATGCAATTTGACTTGAATCTTGTCTATATGAAGATTTTTTAACATAATACTCTAATTACATACCTATTGTTTGTTCTATTGATGTATTTTCTTATAAAATTGATATTTGGCGATCTATTAGGGACATTTGATTGTGTTTTAAGATAAAACCTATAATTACACATCTATTTATCAGTATATCGCTCAATTTTAAGAGAATAGGTCTTTTACGGTCTGATTCATGACATATGAATTACTTTGAGTTTAATAGTGATGTTTTTGCAGCTATTTATTGCATTACGTTGAATTCAAGTGGAGTACAAGCATTTAGAGTACTTTAATTTTGTCTATATGAAGGTTTTTAACGTAATACTCTGATCACACTCCTAATGTTTGCTATATTGATGTATTTCGATCGAAAATTGTTATTTGGCGATCTATTAATGGCATTTGATTGCGTTTTAATGTAATACCTATAATTACACATCTATTTATCAGTATATCGATCAATTTTAAGAGAATAGATTCTTTTACAGTCTGATTTATGAAATATCAATGATTTTGAGTTGAATAGTGACGTTTTTGCATAAATTCATTGCATTACGTTGAATTCAAGTGGAGTACAAGCATTTAGAGTATGATGCGTTGCATAATAAGTTATTTTAACTGAATACAAGCAATTAGGTGAGTATTCAATTAGTTTTTATTGCATTCGAAGAGAATATTTGTAATTTGACTTGAATCTTGTCTATATGAAGATTTTTTAACATAATACTCAGATTACATACCTATTGTTTGCTCTATTGATGTATTTCAATCTAATATTGATTTTTGGCGATCTATTAGGGACATTTGGTTGCGTTTTAAGGTAATACCTATAATTACACATCTATTTATCAGTATATCGATCAATTTTAAGAGAATAGGCTCTTTTACGGTCTGATTTATGACATATCAATGAATTTCAGTTGAATAGTAATGTTTTTGCAATTATTCATTGCGTTATGTTGAATTTAAGTGGAGTACAAGCATTTAGAGTACGATGCGTTGCATAATAAGTTATTTTAACTGAATACAAGCAATTGTGCGAGTATTCAATTAGTTTTTATTATATTTGAAGAAAATATATCAATTTGACCTTAATCTTATCTATATGAAGGTTTTTTAACATAATAATCTGATTACACACCTAATATTTGCTATATTGATGTATTTCAATCGAAAATTGATATTTGGAGATCTATTAGGGATATTTGATTGTGTTTTAATGTAATACCTATGATTATACTTTTTTTGGTTAGTATATCGATCAATTTTAAGAGGATAGACTCTTTTAAGAACAGATTTATGACATATCAATGAATTTGAGTTAAATAGTGATGTCTTTGCATCTATTCATTGCATTACGTTGAATTTAAGTGGAGTACAAGCATTTATAGTTTGATTCATTGCATAATAAGTTATTTTAACTGAATACAAGTAATTGTGTGAATATTCAATTAGTTTTTATTGTATTTGAAAGGAATATATATGCAATTTGACTTGAATCTTGTCTATATGAAGATTTTTTAACATAATACTCTGATAACATACCTATTGTTTGTTCTATTGATGTATTTCAATCTAAAATTGATATTTGGCGATGTATTAGGGACATTTGATTGTATTTTAAGATAATACCTATAATTACACATCTATTTATCAGTATATGGCTCAATTTTAAGAAAATAGGTCTTTTACGGTCTGATTCATGACATATGAATTACTTTGAGTTTAATAGTGATGTTTTTGCAGCTATTCATTGCATTACGTTGAATTCAAGTGGAGTACAAGCATTTAGAGTACGATGCGTTGCATAATAAGTTATTTTAACTGAATACAAACAATTGTGCGAGTATTCAATTAATGTTTATTGTATTTGAAGAGAATATATGCAATTTGACCTTAATCTTATTTATATGAAGGTTTTTTAACATAATACTCTGATTACACACCTAATATTTGCTATATTGATGTATTTTAATCGAAAATTGATATTTGGCGATCTATTAGGGAATTTGATTGTGTTTTAAAGTAATACCTATAATTACACATCTATTTGTAAGTATATCGATCACTTTTAAGAGAATACGCTCTTTTAGGGCCTGATTTATGACATATCAATGAATTTGAGTTGAATAGTGATGTTTTTGCAGCTATTCATTGCGTTATGTTGAATTTAAGTGGAGTACAAGTATTTAGAGTATGATGCGTTGCATAATAAATTATTTTAACTGAATACAAGCAATTGTGCTAGTATTCAATTAGTTTTTATTATATTTGAAGAGAATATATGCAATTTGACCTTAATCTTATCTATATGAAGGTTTTTTAACATAGTACTCTGATTACACACCTAATGTTTGCTATATTGATGTATTTCAATCGAAAATTAATATGTGGCGATCAATTAGGGAGATTTGATTGTGTTTTAATGTAATACCTATGATTATACGTTTTTTTGTTAGTATATCGATCAATTTTAAGAGAATAGGCTCTTTTAGGAACTTATTTATGACATATCAATGAATTTGAGTTGAATAGTGATGTTTTTGCAACTATTCATTGCATTACGTTGAATTCAAGTGGAGTATATGCATTTAGAGTTCGATTCATCGCATAATAAGTAATTTTAACATAATACAAGCAATTGTGTGAGTATTTAATTAGTTTATATTATATTTGAAGGAATATATGCAATTTGACTTTAATTTTGTCTATATGAAGGTTTTTTACCTTAATACTCTAATCACACTCCTAATGTTTGCTATATTGATGTATTTCGATCGGAAATTGATATTTGGCGATCTATTAATGGCATTTGATTGTGTTTTAATGTAATACCTATAATTACATATCTATTTATCAGTATATCGATCAATTTTAAGTGAATAGGCTCTTTTACTGTCTGATTTATGAAATATCAATGATTTTGAGTTGAATAGTGACGTTTTTGCATCTATTCATTGCATTACGTTGAATTCAAGTGGAGTACAAGCATTTAGAGTTCGATTTATTGCATAATAAGTTATTTTAACTGAATACAAGCAATTGTGTGAGTATTCAATTAGTTTTTGTTATATTTGAACGAAATATATGCAATTTGACTTTAATCTTGTCTATATGAAAGTTTTTTAACGTAATACTCTGATCACACACCTAATGTTTGCTACATTGATGTATTTCAATCAAAAAATGATATGTGGCGATCTATTGGGGATATTTAATTGTGTTTTAATTTAATACCTACAATTATACATCTTTTTGATAGTATATCAATCAATTTTAAGAGAATTGGCACTTTTAGGGACAGATTTATGACATATCAATGAATTTCAGTTGAATAGTGATGTTTTTGCAATTATTCATTGCGTTATGTTGAATTTAAGTGGAGTACAAGCATTTAGAGTACGATGCGTTGCATAATAAGTTATTTTAACTGAATACAAGCAATTGTGCGAGTATTCAATTAGTTTTTATTATATTTGAAGAAAATATATGCAATTTGACCTTAATCTTATCTATATGTAGGTTTTTTAACATAATACTCTGATTACGCACCTAATATTTGCTATATTGATGTATATCAATCGAAAATTAATATTTGGAGTTCTATTAGGGATATTTGATTGTGTTTTAATGTAATACCTATGATTATACTTTTTTTTATTAGTATATCGATCAATTTTAAGAGGATAGGCACTTTTAAGAACAGATTTATGACATATCAATAAATTTGAGTTAAATAGTGATGTCTTTGCATCTATTCATTGCATTACATTGAATTTAAGTGGAGTACAAGCATTTAGAGTTTGATTCATTGCATAATAAGTTATTTTAACTGAATACAAGTAATTGTGTGAGTATTCAATTAGTTTTTATTGTATTTGAAAGGAATATATATGCAATTTGACTTGAATCTTGTCTATATGAAGATTTTTTAACATAATACTCTGATAACATACCTATTGTTTGTTCTATTGATGTATTTCAATTTAAAATTGATATTTGGCGATGTATTAGGGATATTTGATTGTGTTTTAAGATAAAACCTATAATTACACATCTATTTATCAGTATAACGCTCAATTTTAGGAGAATAGGTCTTTTACGGTCTGATTCATGACATATGAATTACTTTGAGTTTAATAGTGATATTTTTGCAGCTATTTATTGCATTATGTTGAATTCAAGTGGAGTACAAGCATTTAGAGTACGATGCGTTGCATAATAAGTTATTTTAACTGAATACAAACAATTGCGCGAGTATTCAATTAGTTTTTATTATATTTGAAGAGAATATATGCAATTTGACATTAAGCTTATCTATATGAAGGGTTTTTTAACATAATACTCTGATTACACACCTAATATTTGCTATATTGAAGTATTTCAATTGAAAATTGATATTTGGAGATCTATTAGGGATATTTCATTGTGTTTTATTGTAACCCCTGTGATTATACGTTTTTTTGTTAGTATATCGATCAATTTTAAGAGAATAGGCTCTTTTAAGAACTGATTTATGACATATCAATGAATTTGAGTTGAATAGTGATGTTTTTGCATCTATTCATTGCATTACATTGAATTCAAGTGGAGTACAAGCATTTATAGTTCGATTTATTGCATAATAAGTTATTTTAACTTAATACAAGCAATTGTGTGTGTATTCAATTAGTTTTTATTGTATTTTAAGGGAATATATGCAATTTGACTTTAATCTTGTCTATATGAATGTTTTTTAACGTAATACTCTGATCGCACACCTAATGTTTGCTATATTGATGTATGTTAATAGAAAAATGATATGTGGCGATCTATTTGGGACATTAGATTGTGTTTTAATGTAATACCTATAAATATATATCTTTCTGTTAGTATATCAATCAATTTTAAGAGGATAGACACTTTTTGGGACTGATTTACGACATATCAATGAATTTGAGTTAAATAGTGATCTTTTTCCTGCTATTCATTGCATTACGTTGAATTCAAGGGGAGTACAAGCATTTAGAGTACGATGCATTACATAATAAGTTATTTTAATTGAATACAAGCAATTGTGTGAGTATTCAATTAGTTTTTATTGCATTCGAAGAGAATATTTGCAATTTGACTTGAAGCTTGTCTATATGAAGATTTTTTAACATAATACTCAGATTACATACCTATTGTTTGCTCTATTGATGTATTTCAATCTAATATTGATTTTTGGCGATCTATTAAGGACATTTGGTTGCGTTTTAAGGTAATACCTATAATTACACATCTATTTATCAGTATATCGATCAATTTTAAGAAAATAGGCTCTTTTAAGATCTGATTTATGAAATATCAATGATTTTGAGTTGAATAGTGACGTTTTTGCATCTATTCATTGCATTACGTTGAATTCAAGTGGAGTACAAGCATTTAGAGTACGATGCGTTGCATAATAAGTTATTTTAACAGAATACAAGCAATTGTGCGGGTATTCAATTAGTTTTTATTGTATTTGAAGAGAATATACGCAATCTGGCATTAATCTTATCTATATAAAGGTTTTTTAACATAATACTCTGATTACACACCTAATATTTGCTATATTGATGTATTTCAATCGAAAATTGATATTTGGAGATCTATTAGGGATATTTAATTGTGTTTTAATGTAATACCTATGATTATACTTTTTTTTGTTAGTATATCGATCAATTTTAAGAGGATAGGCTCTTTTAAGAACTGATTGAATATATATGCAATTTGACTTGAATCTTGTCTATATGAAGATTTTTTAACATAATACTCTGATAATATACCTATTTTTTGTTCTATTGATGTATTTCAATCTAAAATTGATATTTGGCGATGTATTAGGGACATTTGATTGTGTTTTAAGATAATACCTATAATTACACATCTATTTATCAGTATATCGCTCAATTTTAAGAGAATAGGTCTTTTACGGTCTGATTCATGACATATGAATTACTTTGAGTTTAATAGTGATGTTTTTGCAGCTATTTATTGCATTACGTTGAATTCAAGTGGAGTACAAGCATTTAGAGTACGATGCGTTGCATAATAAGTTATTTTAACTGAATACAAACAATTGTGCGAGTATTCAATTAATGTTTATTGTATTTGAAGAGAATATATGCAATTTGACCTTAATCTTATCTATATGTAGGTTTTTTAACATAATACTCTGATTACACACCTAATATTTGTTATATTGATGTATTTTAATCGAAAATTGATATTTGGTGATCTATTAGGGAATTTAATTGTGTTTTAAAGTAATACCTATAATTACACATCTATTTGTCAGTATATCGATCACTTTTAAGAGAATACACTCTTTTAGGGTCTGATTTATGACATATCAATGAATTTGAGTTGAATAGTGATGTTTTTACAGCTATTCATTGCGTTATGTTAAATTTAAGTGGAGTACAAGTATTTATAGTATGATGAGTTGCATAATAAGTTATTTTAAGTGAATACAAGCAATTGTGCTAGTATTCAATTAGTTTTTATTATATTTGAAGAGAATATATGCAATTTGACCTTAATCTTATCTATATGAAGGTTTTTTAACATAGTACTCTGATTACACACCTAATGTTTGCTATATTGATGTATTTCAATCGAAAATTGATATGTGGCGATCAATTAGGGAGATTTGATTGTGTTTTAATGTAATACCTATGATTATACGTTTTTTTGTTAGTATATTGATCACTTTTAAGAGAATAGGCTCTTTTAGGAACTTATTTATGACATATCAATGAATTTGAGTTGAATAGTGATGTTTTTGCATCTATTCGTTGCATTACGTTGAATTCAAGTGGAGTATATGCATTTAGAGTTCGATTCATCGCATAATAAGTAATTTTAACAGAATACACGCAATTGTGTGAGTATTTAATTAGTTTATATTATATTTGAAGGGAATATATGCAATTTGACTTTAATTTTGTCTATATGAAGGTTTTTTAACGTAATACTCTGATCACACTCCTAATGCTATATTGATGTATTTCGATCGAAAATTGATATTTGGCGATCTATTAATGGCATTTGATTGCGTTTTAATGTAATACCTATAATTACACATCTATTTATCAGTATATCGATCAATTTTAAGAGAATAGGCTCTTTTACAGTCTGATTTATGAAATATCAATGATTTTGAGTTGAATAGTGATGTTTTTGCATCTATTCATTGCGTTACGTTGAATTCAAGTGGAGTTCAAGCATTTAGAGTACGATGCATTGCATAATAAGTTATTTTAACTGAAAGAAGCAATTGTGCGAGTATTCAATTAGTTTTTATTGTATTTGAAGAGAATATACGCAATCTGACATTAATCTTATCTATATAAAGGTTTTTTAACATAATACTCTGATTACACACCTAATATTTGCTATATTGATATATTTCAATCGAACATTGATATTTGACAATCTATTAGGGATATTTGATTGTGTTTTAATGTAATACCTATAATTACACGATTATTTATCAGTATATCGATCAATTTTAAGAGAATAGGCTCTTTAAGGGTCTGATTTACGACATATCAATGTGTTTGAGTTGAATAGTGACGTTTTTGCATCTATTCATTGCATTACGTTGAATTCAAGTGGAGTACAAGCATTTAGAGTTCGATTTATTGCATAATAAGTTATTTTAACTGAATACAAGCAATTGTGTGAGTATTTAATTAGTTTTTATTATATTTGAATGAAATATAAGAAATTTGACTTTAATCTTGTCTATATGAAAGTTTTTTTAACGTAATACTCTGATCACACACCTAATGTTTGCTATATTGATGTATTTCAATTGAAAAATATTATGTGGCGATCTATTGGGGATATTTGATTGTGTTTTAATATAATACCTACAATTATACATCTTTTTGATAGTATATTAATCAATTTTAAGAGAATAGGCACTTTTAGGGACTGATTTATGACATATCAATGAATTTCAGTTGAATAGTGATGTTTTTGCAATTATTCATTGCGTTATGTTGAATTTAAGTGGAGTACAAGCATTTAGAGTACGATACGTTGCATAATAAGTTATTTTAACTGAATACAAGCAATTGTGCGAGTATTCAATTAGTTTTTATTATATTTGAAGAAAATATATGCAATTTGACCTTAATCTTATCTATATGAAGGTTTTTTAACATAATACTCTGATTACACACCTAATATTTGCTATATTGATGTATTTCAATCGAAAATTGATATTTGGAGATCTATTAGGGACATTTGATTGTGTTTTAAGATAAAACCTATAATTACATATCTATTGATCAGTATATCGCTCAATTTTAAGAGAATAGGTCTTTTACGGTCTGATTCATGATATATGAATTACTTTGAGTTTAATAGTGATGTTTTTGCCGCTATTTATTTCATTACGTTGAATTCAAGTGGAGTACAAGCATTTAAAGTACGATGCGTTGCATAATAAGTTATTTTAACTGAATACAAATAATTGCGCGAGTATTCAATTAGTTTTTATTATATTTGAAGAAAATATATGCAATTTGACATTAAGCTTATCTATATGAAAGTTTTTAAACATAATACTCTGATTACACACCTAATATTTGCTATATTGAAGTATTTCAATCGAAAATTGATATTTGGAGATCTATTAGGGATATTTGATTGTGTTTTAATGTAACCCCTGTGATTATACATTTTTTTGTTTGTATATCGATCAATTTTAAGAGAATAGGCTCTTTTAAGAACTGATTTATGACATATCAATGAATTTGAGTTGAATAGTGATGTTTTTGCATCTATTCATTGCATTACATTGAATTCAAGTGGAGTACAAGCATTTAGAGTTCTATTTAATGCATAATAAGTTATTTTGACTTAATACAAGCAATTGTGTGTGTATTCAATTAGTTTTTATTGTATTTGAAGGGAATATATGCAATTTGACTTTAATCTTGTCTATATGAATGTTTTTTAACGTAATACTCTGATCGCACACCTAATGTTTGCTATATTGATGTATGTCAATAGAAAAATGATATGTGGCGATCTATTGGGGACATTTGATTGCGTTTTAATGTAATACCTATAAATATATATCTTTCTGTTATTATATCAATCAATTTTAAGAGGATAGATACTTTTTGGGACTGATTTACGACATATCAATGAATTTGAGTTAAATAGTGATCTTTTTCCATATATTCATTGCATTACGTTGAATTCAAGGGGAGTACAAGCATTTAGAGTATGTAAATATTACATAATAAGTTATTTTAATTGAATACAAGCAATTGTGTGAGTATTCAATTAGTTTTTATTGCATTCGAAGAGAATATTTACAATTTGACTTGAATCTTGTCTATATGAAAGTTTTTTAACATAATACCCCGATTACATACCTATTGTTTGCTCTATTGATGTATTTCAATCTAAAATTGAATTTTGGCAATCTATTAGGGATATTTGATCCCGTTTTAAGGTAACACCTTTAATTACACAACTATTTATCTGTATATCGAACAATTTTAAGAGAATACGCTCTTTTACGTTCTGATTTATGACATAAATTAATTTGAGTTGAATAGTAATATTTTTGCAGCTATTCATTGCATTACGTTGAATTTAAGTGGATTACAAGCATTTAGAGTACGATGCGTTGCATAATAAGTTATTTTAACTGAATACAAGCAATTATGTTGGTATTCAATTAGTTTTTCTTGCATTCGAAGAGAATATTTGCAATTTGACTTGAACCTTGTCTATATGAAGATTTTTTAAAATAATACTCAGATTACATACCTATTGTTTGCTCTATTGATGTATTTCAATCTAATATTGATTTTTGGCGATCTATTAGGGACATTTGGTTGCGTTTTAAGGTAATACCTATAATTACACATCTATTTATAAGTATATCGATCAATTTTAAGAGAATAGGCTCTTTTACGGTCTGATTTATGAAATATCAATGATTTTGAGTTGAATAGTGACGTTTTTGCATCTATTCATTGCATTACGTTGAATTCAAGTGGAGTACAAGCATTTAGAGTACGATGAGTTGCATAATAAGTTATTTTAACTGAATACATGCAATTGTGCGAGTAATCAATTAGTTTTTATTGTATTTGAAGAGAATATACGCAATCTGACATTAATCTTATCTATATAAAGGTTTTTTAACATAATACTCTGATTACACACCTAATATTTGCTATATTGATGTATTTCAATCGAACATTGATATTTGGGAATCTATTAGGGATATTTGATTGTGTTTTAATGTAATACCTATAATTACACGATTATTTGTCAGTATATCGATCAATTTTAAGTGAATAGGCTCTTTAAGGGTCTGATTTATGACATATCAATGATTTTGAGATGAATAGTGATGTTTTTGCATCTATTCATTGCATTACGTTGAATTCAAGTGGAGTACAAGCATTTAAAGTTCGATTTATTGCATAATAAGTTATTTTAACTGAATACAAGCAATTGTGTGAGTATTCAATTAGTTTTTATTATATTTGAACGAAATATATGAAATTTGACTTTAATCTTGTCTAAATGAAAGTTTTTTAACGTAATACTCTGATCACACACCTAATGTTTGCTATATTGATGTATTTCAATCGAAAAATAATATGTGGCGATCTATTGGGGACAATTGATTGTGTTTTAATGTAATACCTACAATTATACATTTTTTTGATAGTATATTAATCAATTTTAAGAGAATAGGCACTTTTAGGGACTGATTTATGACATATCAATGAATTTCAGTTGAATAGTAATATTTTTGCAATTATTCAATTCGTTATGTTGAATTTAAGTGGAGTACAAGCATTTAGAGTACGATGCGTTGCGTAATAAGTTATTTTAACTGAATACAAGCAATTGTGCGAGTATTCAATTAGTTTTTATTATATTTGAAGAAAATATATGCAATTTGACCTTAATCTTATCTATATGAAGATTTTTTAACATAATACTCTGATTACACACCTAATATTTGCTATATTGATGTATTTCAATCGAAAATTGATATTTGAAGATCTATTAGGGATATTTGATTGTGTTTTAATGTAATACCTATGATTATACTTTTTTTTTGTTAGTATATCGATCAATTTTAAGAGGATAGGCTCTTTTAAGAACAGATTTATGACATATCAATGAATTTGAGTTAAATAGTGATGTCTTTGCATCTATTCATTGCATTACGTTGAATTTAAGTGGAGTACAAGCATTTAGAGTTTGATTCATTGCATAATAAGTTATTTTAACTGAATACAAGCAATTGTGTGAGTATTCAATTAGTTTTTATTGTATTTGAAGGGAATATATGCAATTTGACTTTAATCTTGTCTATATGAAAGTTTTTTAACGTAATACTCTGATCACACACCTAATGTTTGCTATATTGATGTATTTCAATCGAAAAATGTTATGTGGCGATCTATGGGGGACATTTGATTGTGTTTTAATGTAATACCTACAATTATACATCTTTTTGATAGTATATCAATCAATTTTAAGAGAATAGGCACTTTTAGGGACTGATTTATGACATATCAATGAATTTCAGTTGAATAGTGATGTTTTTGCAATTATTCATTGCGTTATATTGAATTTAAGTGGAGTACAAGCATTTAGAGTACGATGCGTTGCATAATAAGTTATGTTAACTGAATACAAGCAATTGTGCTAGTATTCAATTAGTTTTTATTATATTTGAAGGGAATATATGCAATTTGACCTTAATCTTATCTATATGAAGGTTTTTTAACATAGTACTCTGATTACACACCTAATGTTTGCTATATTGATGTATTTCAATCGAAAATTGATATGTGGCGATCAATTAGGGAGATTTGATTGTGTTTTAATGTAATACCTATGATTATACGTTTTTTTGTTAGTATATCGATCACTTTTAAGAGAATAGGCTCTTTTAGGAACTTATTTATGACATATCAATGATATGTGAAGATCTATTAGGGAGATTTCATTGCGTTTTATTGTAATACCTATGATTATACGTTTTTGTGTTTGTGTTAGTAAAAAAAAAAAAAATATTGTTGTGTTAGTATATCAATCAATTTTAAGAGAATAGGCTCTTTTAGAAATTGATTTATGACATATCAATGAATTTAAGTTAAATAGTGATGTTTTTGCATCTATTCATTGCATTACGTTGAATTTAAGTGGAGTACAAGCATTTAGAGTACGATTCATTGCATAATAAGTTATTTTAACTCAATACAAGCAATTTTGTGAGTATTCAATTAGTTTTTTCTGCAATCGAAGAGAATATTTGTAATTTGACTTGAATCTAATCTATATGAAGGTTTTTTAACATAATACTCTGATTATATACCTATTGTTTACTCTATTGATGTATTTCAATCTAAAATTAATATTTGGCGATCTATTAGGGACATTTGATTTTGTTTTAAGGTAATACCTATAATTACACATCTATTTATCAGTATATCGATCAATGTTAAGAGAATAGGCTCTTTTACGATCTGATTTATGACATGAATTAATTTGAGTTGAATAGTGATGTTTTTGTAGGTATTCATTGTTTTATGTTGAATTTAAGTGGAGTACAAGCATTTAGAGTACGATTAATTACATAATAAGTTATTTTAACTGAGCACAAACAATTGTGCAAGTAGTCAATTAGTTTTTATTGTATTTGAAGAGAATATATGCAATTTGACCTTAAGCTTATCTATATGAAGGTTTTTTAACACAATACTCTGATTACATACCTAATATTTGCTATATTGATGTATTTCAATCGAAAATTGATATTTGGCAATCTATTAGGGATATTTGATTGCATTTTAATGTAATAACTATAATTATCCATTTATTTGTTAGGCTCTGTAAGAGTCTGATTTATGACATATCAATGAATTTGAGTTGAATAGTGATGTTTTTACATCTATTTATTATATTACGTTGAATTCAAGTGGAGTACAAGTATTTAGAGTTTGATTCATTGCATATTAAGTTATTTTAACTGAATACAAGCAATTGCGTGAGAATTCAACTAGTTTTTGATGTATTTGCAGAGAATATATGCAATTTGACCTTAATCTTATTTATATGAAGGTTGTTTAACATAATACTCTGATCACACACCTAATATTTTGTATATTGATATATTTCAATCGAAAAATGATATGTGGCAATTTATTGGGGACATTTGATTGTGTCTTAATGTAATACCTGAAGTTATACATCTTTTTATTAGTATATCAATCAATATTAAGAGAATAGGCACTTTTAGGGACTGATTTATGACATATCAATGAATTTGAGTTGAATAGTGATGTTTTTGCAGCTATTCATTGCGTTACATTGAATTTAAGTGGAGTACAAGAATTTAGAGTACGATTCATTGCATAATAAGTTATTTTAACTGAGCACAAGTAGTTGAGCCAGTAGTCAATTAGTTTTTATTGTATTTGAAGAGAATATATGCAATTTGACCTTAAGCTTATTTATATAAAAGTTTTTTAATATAATACTCTGATTACACACCTAATGTTTGTTATATTGATGAATTTCAGTCAAAAAATGATATGTGGCGATCTATTAGGGATATTTGATCGTGTTTTTATGTAATACCTATAATTACACAGTTATTTGTCAGTATATCGATCAATTTTAAGAGAATAGGCTCTTTTAAAAACTGATTTATGACATATCAATGAATTTGAGTTGAATAGTGACGTTTTTGCATCTATTCATTGCATTACGTTGAATTCAAGTGGAGTACAAACATTTAGAGTTCGATTCATTGCATCATAAGTTATTTTAACTGAATACAAGCAATTGTGTGAGTATTCAATTAGTTTTTATTGTATTTGAAGAGAATATATGCAATTTGACCTTAATCTTATCTTGTAGATCGATTAGCACATCATTGTAATTTTGCTAAACAGTACAAATTATACAACTATTAATTAATATTTCGACAATTGAAGTTGAAGCATGTGTTTCGAGAACGAATTGTTACATATGAGATTATTTTAACTGAATACTAGCAATTATACATCTATTTATTACTATTTCTATGTATTTGAAAATAATAATTACATTCAAACATTGATTCGTCACATATTATAGCATTTTATTTTGATATTCACCATGTTCAAGCCTTTCATTGTTATGTGAACATGTTTCAATTGTACACACGTATTGAGAGATCTGTTTGACATATATCAAGCAAATTTAATTGAATATTAATAATTATTCAACTATTTGATAATATATTAATCTATTTTAAGTAAATATATATTTTTGGAAATTGATTCATTACATATTAATATATTTTAATTGAATTCTGGCAATTATACAATGATTCATTGCTATTTTGATAAATTTAAACAGTATGCTTACATTTAGAGAAAGGTTCTTTACATGTCAAGCTATTTGATATTATTTTAATATATTTAAATAAAATACTAGCAATTAGACACTGATTTATTACATAAAAGGACAATTTAAAAGAATAATGATAATTTTAGAATTATTTATTATTATATCAATGTATTTTAAAAGAATATATATTTTTAGATACTGATTTATTACATATTAATATATTTTAACTAAACACTAGTAATTGTATAACTATTTATAGTCATATCAATGATTGTAAGTTGATTAGATGCATTTAAAGATTGATTCGTTATACATTAAGTTATTCCAACTAAATACTTATAATTACATAACTATTCGATGTTATTTCAATATGATTGAATAAAATACAAGTGTTTAAGCACTAATTCATTACATATTAAAGTATTTTAAAAGGATACTAATATGGTTATGATAATTTATAGTTATGTCAACATATTTACCTAAATGCACACGCTTATAGATCAATATTATACATATCACGATAATTGTAAAACTATATGATAATTTATTGATGTATTTCAATTAAATACATGCTTTTGTAAACCGATTCAGTATTATCATTGTAATTTTAGAGACTAATGCTAATTATACAACTATTTGTGACTATATTAATGAATTTAAGCTGAATTAAAATATTTAGACACTAATTTGTTAAATATCAAGTCATTTTGAATATGCAATTATACTATTTCAACACATTTAAATAAAATATAAGTATTTAGATATTGATTCATTAAATATTAATGTATTTTAAGAGAATACTTATAATTTTATAATAATTCATTTTTTCATGGATATATTTAAGTTGAATACACATTTAAAGATCAATTTTATATATATCACGGTATTTTGATTGAATACACCTAATTGTACAACTATTTGATAATATGTCAATACTAAATACACATTTTTATAAACTAGTTCAGCACATATCATTGTAATGTTATTGAACAATGTCAATTATATAATTATTTATTACTAAATTAATGAATTGAAGCTGAGTACATGTATTTAGAAATTAATTCATTACATATCAATTTAGTTTAACTAAATACTTATAATTATACAATTATTCGATGCTATTTCAATATATTTAAAAAGGATACTAACATTTGATATCAATTATATATATATATATATATATATCATGGCTGTTTATTTGAATATTGATAATTTTATAACTTTTTATGATTATATCGATGTATTTTAGTCGTATGCACACATTGAGAGATTAATTCGATACATATCAAGGTATTTTAATTAAATATTAGTAATTATATAATAATTTACTAATATATCAATGTATTTTAACTAAATACATACTTTTAAAAGCTGATTTATTACATATCAATGTACTTTAATTAAATTCTAGCTATTTCATAGATTATATAACAAAATATTTAAAGAGTATACTAATAATTTTATAAAAATTTATAGCTATATCGATGTATTTAACCTGATTACACATATTTAAAGATTATACATATTTCTGTATTTTAATAGAATATAAATAATTATACAACTAATTGATGATATACTAATTTATTTCAACTAAATACACGCTTTATTAACTGACTTAGTACCTATCAATGTATCTGCAATGAATGTTACCTAGTATACAATAATTTAATGCAACATTAACAAATTAAAGCTGAATTTATGAATTTAGAAATTAATTCATTACGTATCAAATTATTTTAACTAAATACTTGAAATTATATAACTATTAGATATTATTTTAATATATTTAAATAAATATTAATATTTAAATATTAATTCATTATATATCAAGGTAGTTTAACTAAATACTGATAATTTATAATTTTTCATTATTATATCAATGTATTTCAATCATATACAAATATTGAAAGATCAATTTAATATGTATCAAAATATTTCAATTAATTACCAATAATTATATCACTATTTAATAATATATTATTAATTTTCAACAAAATATAAACTTTTAGATATGTCCTCTAATGACATAATTATTGTCAATATTCAATTAAAATGACTCAATATTTAAAACTATCAATCACTAATGACATATGTGATGAATCAATCTATAAATGTAAATATTTAATTAAAATAAATTGATATATCATCTAATAGATGTATAATTGTCAATATTTTATTAGAATATCTCGATATATAAAAGAATCGATTTTTAAACCAAAATTTTCTATTGAAATACATCGATATATTTTCTAACAGTAATATTATTGCTGGTATTCAACTAAAATAATTTGATATGTAAATGTATCTTACTCTAAATGCAAATATTCAGTTGAAATAAAGTGATATATCATCTAATAGTTGTATAATTGTAAAGTTTTTATTGAACTACCACACATCGCTAAATGTAAGCAATCAGTTGAAATGTATTGAGATATCATCTGATAGCAGTATAATTGCTGCTATTCAGTTAAAATACATTAATATATTCTATAATAGTTATATAATAATAAGTATTTAATCAAAATACCTTTATATGTGATAAATCATTCACTAAATGTAAATATTAAACTGAAATACATTAATATATTTTTAATTATTGCAAAACTAAAAGATTTTTTTAGAATAATGCCATGAATATATAATGAATCAATTTTTAAATGAATGCATTCAGTTAAAATAAGTTAATATATCCACTAATAGTAGAATTATTGTCAGCATTCACTTAAAATAATTCAATATCTAAAACTATCAATCTCTAATGCAAGTTTTTAGTTAAAATACATCGATATAGAGTCTAATAGTTGTATAAATAATTGTTTTTATTAGAATATCTTTCATTGGTAACAAAACGGTCTCTAAAAGAAAATTTTAAGTTGAAATACACTTATATCCTAATAGTAGTATAATTACAAATATTCATTTAAAATATTTTGATAGATAATAAATCAGTCTCTAAAAAAATTTATGTGATTTAAATGTGTCGATACATCACCCAATAGTTATATAACTGCANATATATTTATATATCAAATTTATTAAAATATATAAAAATCAAATTGATCTCTAAATATAAATATTCAATTGAAATACATCGATGTATCCTTTAATAATATTTTAGTCTCTAATATTCAATTAAAAAACCTACACATGCGCCGAATTGGTTCCTAAATATGTATTCAGTTAAAATACATTTATATATTATTTAATATTTTTATAATTTTAAGTTTTTTGTTAGAATACCTCGATATATAATAAATCAGTTTGTAAACAAAGATATTCAATTAAAATTCGTTGATATGTCCTCTAATAGTGTTACTATTATCAATATTTAGTTAAAATACCTCGATATCTAAATGTATCAGTCTCTAGATAGAAATAGGTAGTTAAAGTATATTAATATATCATCTAATAGCTGTATAAAGACTAATAATTAGTTAAAATACCTTGATATATAATAAATTAGTCTATAAATACAAATCTTTAGTAGAAATATATTGATATATCATCTAGTAGTTATATAATTAATCATATTTAATTAAAATATCTTCATATATCACAAATCTATCTCTAAATGTAAACATTCAACTGATATACAATAATATATTTTGTAATAATTGTATAATTTTAAGGATTTTATTAAAATACCTTGTTATATAATAATGTCGATTAATCCCCTTATAGTAACATAACCATCAGTATCCAATTGAAATACTAATATATGTAATAAATTAATCTATATTATAAATATTCAATTAAATTACATTAATATATAATCTAATAGTTGTATAACTATCAATATTTTATTAGAACATCTTGATATATAAAAGAATTGGTTTCTAAACTAAAGACTTAAGTTAAAATATGTTAATATGTCCTCTAATAATAGTATTATTGTAGGTGTCTAGCTAAAGTAATCTGATATGTAAATGTATTTGACTCTTAAATGTAAATATTTAGTTAAAATAGAGCTATATATATCATTTAATAGCTGTATGATTATAAATTTTTATTAGGATACCTTGATATGTTATACATTGGCCATTAAATATAAGCATTTAGTTGAAATACATAAGATGTCCTATAAATTCAATTATATATTCAATTGAAATACATTGATATATTCATTAATAGCTATATAATTATGAGAATTTAATCAAAATACTTTTATATGTGATGAATCATTCACTAAATGTAAATATTAAGTTGAAATACATTAATTATATATCTGAAAGGCTTTTGTTAGAATACCATGAATATATAATGAATCAGTTTTAAAAAAAATGCATTCAGTTAACATAAGTCGATATGTTCTCTAAAGGTAGAATTATTGCTAGTATTCAATTAAAATAACTCAATATCTAAAACTATTGATCTCTAATCCAACCATTCAATTGAAATACATAGATATAAAATCTAATAGTTATATAATCAACAATTTTTATTTAAAAAAACTTCATATATAATGAATCGATCTCTAAATAAAAGTATTTAATTGAAATATAGTAATATGTCCCCTAATAGAAGTATCATTGCCAACATTCAACTAAAATACTTTGATAAGTTGCATAACTGGATGGTTTTTATATTGAAAATATTGATATATCTTGTAATAGTTGCATAACTGGATGGTTTTTACTAAAATATCATGAACGCACAACTAATTTGTTTCTAAACAAATCCATTCAGTTAAAATAAGTAAATAGGTCCCCTAATGGTATATTTATTGTCAATATTCAGTTAAAATAACTCAATATCTAAGCGTATCATTTTTTAATGTAAACATTTAATTAAGGGGGCGTTTGGTTCAGTGTTATCTCAATGTCAATATTATTTAGATGTCATGTTATCTAAATGTCATTGTCATTCATCAATAGACATTTGTTTGGTTCAATGTTATGATATTAGAAAATATTAATATTATCTAAATTATTTTTATTTAGTTGGAAGTTATTAATATTATAATGACAAATTGATGGTGTTATCTTGAGATGTCGCCCAATTTGGGGTGACATCTAGATGTCAATATATAATGACATTTTTGTAATTAATTATAATGTTATTTAAAGATGTCATTAAACCAAACAATTATTTTCTAAAGATAACATAACATAACATTGAGATAACACTGAACCAAACGCCCCCTAAAACACATTGATATAGAATCTAATAGTTGTGTAATCTTTATTTTTTAATAGAATATCTTAATATGCGCAACGAATCAATCTTTTAATGAGAGTATTTAGTTGAAATATATTAATATGTCTTCTAATAATGGTATGATTATTAATATTCAATTAAAATACCTTAATAAGTAATGAATTAGTGTCTATATAAAAAATATGTAATTTAAATACATCGATATATCATCCAATAGTTACATAACTGCTAGTAATTTATTAGAATGTCTTAATATATATAAAGTTGGTCTTTAAATGTAATATTTAATTAAAATACATCGATGTATCCTCTAATAGTAGTATAATCGTTAGTATTCACTTAAAATACCTACATATGTGATGAATTAGTCCTTGATATGTTATACTTAAGTCTTTAAATAAAGACATTAAGTAGAAATACGAAAAAATATATTTTAATAATAGTATAGTTGTTAGTATAATTGCTAGTATTTTATTAAAATATTTTGATATATAACAAATCATTCTCTAAATAAATCTAATAATTAAGGTACTTGAATAAGTAACGAATCTGTCTTTAAATAAAAGTATTTGATTTAAATGTGTCAATAAGTCATTCTAAATAGTTAAAAAAAAAAAGTCATTCTAAATAGTTTCATAAATGTCAATAATTTGTTAGAATTGCTTAATATCTATTGAGTTAGTTTCTAAATACAAGTACTTAATTTAAATATATTAATGTAACCTCTATTTTTTTTTATTTTTTTATTTTTATATTAATGTAACCTCTATAGAAGTATAGTCATCAGTAATTAATTAAAAAACCTACATATGTGGTGAACCAATTTCTAAATACAAATATTCAGCTGAAATATATTGATATTTTTATCTAATAGCCATATAATTATAAGGGTTTATCAGAATACCTGAATATATAATGAATCACTTTATAAACAAAGGTATTCAATTAAAATATATTGATATATCTTCGAATAATGGTGTTATTACTGGTATTTAATTAAAATACCTCAGTATCAAAATACAAATTTTAAATTGAAATACCTCAATATATTATCTAATTGTCGTATAATTACTAGTAATTAGTTATAATATCTTGATATGCAATAATTTGATCTTTAAACACAAATACTTAGTAGAAATATAATGAAAAATCATCTAATAGTTGTATAATCACTCGTATTCAATTAAAATACTTTCATATAAGGTGCATTAGTCTCTAAATATAAATTTTCAGTTGAAATACATTGATATATCTTTTAGTAGTTGTATAATCCATGATTTTTGTTAAAATATCTTGATACATCGACTTTTAAACAAAGTTATTCAATTGAAATACCATCATTTGTGATGAATTGGTCTATAAATGTAAGTATTCAGTTAAATTATATTAATGTATCATCTAATAGTTGTAATATTTCGTTAAAATTCTTGATATATAATAAAATGATTTCAAAATATGTCGATATGTCCTCTAGTAGTATTATTGTCGATATTTAGCTAAAGTAATCTAATATCTAAATGTATCTAGTAATGAATCATTCTTTAATGTAAATATTAAGTTAAAATATATTAATATATCTTCAAATAGATGGATCACTGAAAGATTTTTATTAGAATACCTTGAATATATAATGAATCTATTTCTAATCAAATACATTCAATTAAAATAGATTGATAATAGTAGAATTATTATCATTATTCAGTTAAAATAACTTAATATTTAAAATTATTAATCTCTAATGTAACTATTCAGTTGAAATATATTAATATGTAATCAAATAGTTGGATAATTGCTATTTTTTATTAGAATATATTGATATATAATGAATCGATCTCTAAAAGAAAAATATTTAATTGAAATACACTGATATGTTCCCTAATAATAATAATATAATTGTCAATATTCAATTAAAATACTTTAATAAGTAATGTATTAGTTCCTAAATAAAAATATTTGATTTAAATGCATTGATATATTATTCAATAGTTACATAGCTGCTAGTAATTTTTTGATTGCAAAAATATGAATCAAGTTAGTCTCTAAATACAAGTTTTCAATTGAAAATGTTAATATATCCTCTAATAACACTATAGTTACGCGTATTCAATTAAAATACCAACATATGTGATGAATCGGTCCTTAAATATATGTATTTATTCGAAATACATTTATATATTTGCTAATAGTTATAAAATTGCAAAGTTTTTGTAATACTCTCTTAATATATGATAAATCAGTTTGTAAGACTATCTAAAGTGATCATTTATAGGCTAATTCGGGGTTTGACCCAAATTACCTGATAGATCACATTATACAGAAATTATGGGTCTGTTTGATAGTGGATTCAGCTTCAAAATAAATAGAATCTGATTCAAAATTTAAAGTTACTTCAAATGTAAACGTGAAAAATAGTTTAAAATTAGTTTTGGATTTATTTTAATTTATTTCTATTTAGATAAACATTAATTTAGAAACTTAGAATCACCTAAAATAATATTTTTGGTGATTTCAGCTTTGTAGCCTTGAAGTCGCTTCACGCTGGTGAAACGGATTTGGTTTCATCCAACGGATCAGACCTGTTTGACATTTAAAAACGCTTCAAACTGTTTAAAATTGAATGAAACGAACTATCAAACATGGCCTATAAGATTAGTATTTAATTATATTTAATATTAATTTATTTCATATCTTATGTATATATTAAAATAAAAATTAATTAATTTTATATTATATATATTTTAATATAATAATTAATTTTAGAAGTTTACAGTACAAACTCAATTAATTAAGATTTTAGACTTCAATTCACTAAATTATATAGTTAATTAAGTTAAGATATACTAAATTATGCAATGAATTAAAATCTTAAATCCAGACTAATTAATTGATTAGTATTGAGCTACGTAGCATTTTTGTAAATTTTGTAATACCTTAAATTTAATTTTAATCTCTCAAAAAAATGTAAATTTAAAGATAAATTTGTTAATCATTCAAAATTAATTTTGATTTGATTAATTCGTTGGTTCACTCACTTTAACTGTCATCATAAATTAATTTTCCATGCAAAAAATACCTTCAAGGTGGACGCCACGTGCACGGCGCGTGTGACATCGTGATCAAATATTTTAATTCATAAACCCAAAGCAAATATATAATATTTATTTATGGTAAATAATATCCAGGTCCTTAAAAGTTGACCATCATTATATGAATTTATAAATTTAACTTTCTTTCTAATGGGTCCTCTAAATATTAATTTGGGATAATTAACTACATGCCACACAATTTAGTTTTATTTATGCCTTACCCATCCATTCTTAGTTAATTACGCTATGCACACTCAAAATATTATAAAATCTTACATACACATATTTTAACTTATTTCTATTATAATGAGTAATCATAATTTTTCAATAACCTAACTATAATTAAATTACAAAAAATCTGAGCCGTTCATCATATTATTTTAAGAATATTTAAATATATTTTGAGTGAAAATCCTAAAACCTTAATGTTTAGGTGGCGACAAAGGAAGGAGACATCCGCGACGTGAATTGATTTTAGAATAAATTAGTGCTTTAGTGTGGCATTGAGAAAGAGAAAAATATGTATTATTACGAGTAAAAATATAATTTTAATGATTTACTAATAGAATTTTTTTTTTTCAAATAGATTTTGATTAAGTTTTAACTCAAATGTGTGTATGTAAGATTTTATAATATTTTGAGTATGCATAGTATAATTAACTAAGAATGAATGGGTAAGGCATAAATAAAATTAAATTGCATGGCATGTAGGTAATTATCCTTATTAATTTTAGGAAAGTTCTCAAATTTAAATTCTTTTCTAATAGATTCTTTAATTATATAATATTTTTCACTCGATTTTCTCTATTAACTAAAGTCTCACCAGAAATACAATTTTAGAGATCAATTTAAGAATATTATAGACCTTAAGAATTTACTAGAAAAGAATTCAAATTTATATATCTATATGAAATATGAATTGAATCTGTTAGAAAATAATTTAAAATTGTAGACTCATATAAAATAGGAGCCATAATTCAGTGACCCTGATGACATTTACTCATTTATTGATGTGGAATGATTGAAGGTTGGATGTATAAGGCTATAGATTATCATATTTGCTTGTGATTCCATCCACGTCATCACGGTTTGCTGATCTACCTGTCCCTTGCGTGGCCATCCGTGTCCGATTCGCATTCTTCTTCCAGCTTTGCATGTGGTGTGTGGTCCTTTTATTTTAATATTGCAAATTATGTAAAATATGAAATAATTTAAATTCTAATATTAATATTTATATTAGATGTAGGGCTGCTTATTGGAACGGTTTAATCCGGAATCGGTCCACTAAGAATCGGTTCAGTCTAGAACCGGTTGAACCGGATAATTCTACCCTGTTCAGTCTAGGACCGATTCTGCTTACGTAGAAACGATTATCCGGTTCAGAACCGAACCGGATAACATTTTTTTTTTAATGTTGGGCGCAGCACCCGGCGCCCGCGCGGCGCACGCGGGCCGCGGGCGCTGCGCCCATGAGAAGTAATGCTGCCAGCTGCTGCAGATATATTAAAAAAAAAG
>JAEMOT010002500.1:0-33675 GCA_019297695.1 Apostasia ramifera | reverse complement strand
AAAAAGTTATTAATTTTTATAAAATATATAATTTTTTTAAAAAAATACATAAAAAATTTTTTTTTAAATTAATTTATCCGATTGACCCGATCCGATCTAAATATATGGATTCGGACCGGACTCAGGCAGGATCCAAGGTAAGGTAACCGGTTCCGGACCGGATCCGGAACCGGATCCGGAACCGGTTGGAACCGGACCGGACCGGTTCCAGGTCCGGTCCGGACCTATTCCAGGTCCAATCGGACTTGGAACCGGTAGAACCGGACCGGAATCGGTCTAGTCCGGTCAGATAACCAGGCCTAATAAAATGTGAAATAAAGTTAATTTTTATAATTAAAAATTGTGTTGGGAAAAAAATTGCCTCTAACCAAACGAGGCCTTAACGAACAAAAGCCACCATCCAAAAATCCCCCTTTTCAAATTAAAAAAAAATGATAATTACCTATATGCCACACAATTTAATTTTATTTATGCCTTACTCATCTATTCTTAATTAATTACGCTATGCACACTCAAAATATTACAAAATCTTATATACACACATTTGAGTTAAAACTTAATCAAAATCTATTTGAAAAAAAAATATTCTGTTAGTAAATCATTAAAATTATATTTTTACTCTTAATAGTATATATTTTTCTCTTTCTCAATACCACACTAAAGCGTTGATTTGTCCTAAAATCAATTCACGTCACGGATGTATTCTTCCTTTGCCGCCACCTAAACATTAAGCTTTTAGGATTTTCAATCAAAATATATTTAAATATCTTTAAAATAATATGATGAACGGCTCAAATTTTTTATAATTTAATTATAGTTATGTTATTAAAAAATTATGATTACTCATTATAATAAAAATAAGTTAAAATATGTGTATGTAAAATTTTATAATATTTTGAGTGTGCATAGCGTAATTAACTAAGAATGAATGGGTAAAGTATAAATAAAACTAAATTGTGTGACATGTAGTTAATTATTTCAAAAAAAAATGCCCTCTACCAAAAAAAATGTCCTTTTTTTCAATTTTCCTTGGGCAGCCAAATTGATCATTTCTTTGACCAAAATCATCATCACATTTTAAAAAAAAAAAAAATTATAATAAATTATTCATAATCAACTTTACATCTGAGCCCCAAGATTGAATGAGCATTGCAAATTTAAAAATTCAAGTAAGATTTCATTTACATAATTCATATCGAATACGATTTGAAATATGTGATATGATTTTACTATATAAATTGTATTAAATATGATAAATTTTTGTGAAATGTGATATAATTTTCTATATTTTTTTGACCAACTAAGTAAACTCAAAAATAGTAAAAAATTTGAGAAATCAAGTATTGTAACGTGATTTAATAGTATTTTTGACTAATTTAATTTTTGAGTTAATTTAATATTTTATTATATAATAATGTATTAAAAATTGACGAAATTAAATTAATATTAATACGCTTGAATTAGACCACCATTGAAATATGATATAGCTAATATGTTAAACATAATAAAAACAATCAGGTCAATTTGGTCCCTGGTTTGATATTGAATGCTCGGCGAAAAAAATTGCACCGTTTTATTGATTAAGTTTTATAGAAAATGAGTTTCCAATTATAGATTGTCAATTTCATTATTTTTTGACATACCAAATAAACTTAGGATTAGCCAAAATTTTGAGTGTGGCTAGGAAAGTAAAGTGCTTAAGGAACTCTTCACTTACAATGAAGGGAATAATGCCATATGTGAGGAAGACAATAGCTTTATTTTTTTGTATTGACTCTATTTTCGTAGCTACTGGGGACATGCATACCACCCCTAGAGGCTCGAAGGTGCCTCCTAGGTCTCTTCTTAATGAAACTAAAGGCACCGTTTGAGTGTAACAGCCATGACAAGGGATAAATGCACTTTAGCATGATCCTGGTGCAACTTTATTGGTTTCTATGATTCCTCACTCCTTACTGTCTAGATTTCTTTAGAGGCCCACTCCCAAGTGTGTGATGATCAGATTGAGGAGACTCAATTAGCCAGCTCAGTCACAGTCCCATCGATGATTGTTCTGAATCTTAACTGTAGACCGATGTCTTTTATTAGGTTGGAGGACTTTTTCAGGATCTTAATTCTAGATATTGAGAAACTCAATAAACTCGCAGGCGTCTCACATTCCTGTTATCCTCTACTATATTTGGAGGGTGCAGAATGCAAAGGTGCACGGTGAATTCATTTCATTAGCATAGACCATAATCTAACAGTTTAATCTCATGTTATCATAAAAGAATATAATTGATATATTATTTGTAACTTAAGAACTAAAATGTTAAAAATTTAAAATCTTGAACATGTGTGCTATTGCTATCTAAACACATAGACTTGGGTTTAATTTACCATATATAATATTACATTGTAATATAACTAATATTTATAATAGTTATTTTTAAGAAAAATATGACTAATAATTAGGCTCGATTAAATTCAAAAACTCAGATTGAATTTATCTTAAAATTAAAAATTTTAATTTCAAGTTTAGCATCATTCACTCGAACACAAGTTGAATCCACCCAACATTCGAAACTCCAATTGGGCACGAATACCTGATGATGTTAGGCGTCCATCCCCCAATCGCTACTTGCTGCATGCACGTGGTTGGCACTGTGCGTCATAGTGACAAAATAGCACGTCCATGCCAGCGCTATGGCTGAGCCATCTAATGACGGCAAATGAACAGTCCAGTTAGATCACTTGTATAATTTGGCCAAATAATTTGACCACATCGGATGGTTCGGTCAAGTCAACATTATAGCCTGATCAAATCATCTAGTGTGATTGGACGAATGATTCAATCAACCATATCATCTAATCCGATCATTACACTAATGCAACTAGACGATCCAGTGTGAATATGGTATTTTATCTCTATATTAGGTGTTCAAATTTAATAATTTTTCGAACCGTCAACTTGGGAAGAATGCAGTTCATCTTTTAAAATATTTCATATGATAGAACAATCATTCGCACAAATGCATTTAAAACATAATTTTAGTGACACGTGTCAAAATCAGAATTCTCTCGATCCTTGGTGGCCGCGCCACTATAAATATCCCGCCTGGCGTTCCATCATTTTGCGGTAATCTGAACGGCGAGGTTCTTGTGAAAGGGCGATCGGACGGGGCTGTTCCAAGTAGAAGTGGAGGTGGTCTTCCCTGGAATACGCTCTTCAAGCGTGGCTTTCCGTCTAGCAACAGGGAAAATCACCATCGGAGGTAAGTAGATGGTTACAGTTTTGCATCGGTAGGGATCTGATCTGTTGTATAATGTAAAGAAGAGTGCACGCCAATTTTGGGGAAATTTTGAAATCCGGCAGGTGAAGAATGACGGTGACACCGAGGATCACAGTCTCCGACGGCAGTCTGGTGGTGCACGGCCGCACCATCCTTTCTGGCGTGCCGGAAAACATTGTGCTCACCCCCGCCTCCGGCGTCGGCCTCGTTGCCGGTGCATTCGTCGGCGCCACCGCCTCCAACACGAAGAGTCTCCATGTCTTCCCCATTGGTACTCTGAGGTTTGTATTTAATTGACTGAAGCCGAAATCGCCGCTCAGATTAGGTTATTAGAGGTTTAGATCTGACACCGGCAATGTCTTTGGTGTGATTTTCAGGGGTTTGAGGTTCATGTGCTGCTTCCGATTCAAGCTATGGTGGATGACGCAGCGAATGGGGACGTCCGGGCGGGATGTGCCGCTGGAGACGCAGTTCATGCTGGTTGAGAGCAAAGGGGATGACAACGGCGATGGGGAGACGATCTACATTGTCATCCTCCCGCTGCTTGATGGCCAATTCCGCGCGGTGCTCCAGGGAAACGAGAGTGACGAGATCGAGATCTGCCTGGAGAGCGGTGAGTTTTGCTGCAATTTCGATCGATTTTCTCTTAGGAAGTCGTCAAATCCGCCGCCGGTCGCTGGGAGGCCGGAGGACATCCACCATTAGAGTGTGACGGCTGTTTCATCTGCGCCATCAACAGCAGTCGATCAATTCAACATCAAAATTGAAATTCTGTGGCGGTTTTTCATGAAAACCACATCGTTTCCTTTCTTGTTTCTTCTTTTTGTGTTCTTCTGGGGAAATTTGGTGAACAGGGGACAAAGAAGTGGAGACAACGCAAGGGCTCTACATGGTGTACGTGCACGCCGGTTCCAATCCGTTCGAGGTCATCAATCAGGCTGTCAAGTATGTCTCTCTAGTCCTCCACTTTGTCTCCATGCTTTACTTTACAAACCTACCTTTGATGAGTTCCGTGGATATCTCTTACACAAGTACCTTTTTGTGGATCATTGTCGTGTTCAATTTTTGTGATAAAATTGGCTTTCTCTGGTGGAAAATTTCATAATGTATTTTGGGGGAAATGGGATTATTTATGGCGATAGTGCTATTTGTTTGTCCTTGTTAACTTTAATCTGTGTTGCCATTAACAATTTAGGTCACATCAGACATAACATATGTTAATATTAAATTAACATATTTTAAATTCTTTATTATAAAAAAGGGCAAATTACGCCCAGGTCTTGAGTTTAACGCTTAATATCGCGCAGGTCCACGTTTTTAAAATTATAACATCGGTATTCTTGAGTTTTAATAAATTATCAAATGAGTTCTTTTTTTATTTTTTTTTNCTCTTTCCTCCCGATCTGGCGCACGCACGCGGGCCGCACAGCCGTCGGCGATCGCGCTGGAGCCGCGCGCGTGAGCCAGATCGGGAGGAGAGAGAGAATGGCAGGATAAAACGGTAATTTCAAAAAATTTTAATAATAAAAATATGAAAAGGACCCATTTGATAATTTATTAAAACTCAGGGACCCCGACGTTATATTTTAAAAATGTGGACCTGCGCGACATTGAGCGTTAAACTCAGGGACCTGGGCGTAATTTTTCCTAAAAAATATTTTCAATTCTACACAAATTTTAATATAAAAATTAATTTTATTTCACATTTATTGTAAATTTTAAATAAAAAATAATGTTATTTCATATTATATACATATATTAAAAAATTAACTTTATTTCACATATTACTCAAATTTGTAAATAAAAATCACATTAAAGTTTCCTTTTTCTTCAATTAAAAATAACCCAACAAGCAAATAATGCTATGTATCTTTTATGAGTATATTGCTTGACCTTTGAATGACGTGTTTATTTAGGGGCATTTAGTTCAATATTATTTTGATGTTATGTAACATTGTTTAGAGAAGTTATTTGGTATAATGACATATGTAAATAATCTTTTAGAATATTATAAAATTGTCTCTCAAAAGATGATATTTAGATATTATGATATCAAATTAAAATAGTATATATGCTATATATTTGGATTTAATTTTAGAATTCAGGTGGGATGTTAACTACCATATTAATTTTAATCTAGTTAATATTAATCTTTAGTGTGATTGTTTAGCTAGGTTAAAGCTAACCATGTTAACTTTAATCTAGTATATCACATTATAGCATATATTTTAATCAAAAGTAAAAACTATTAAAAT
The DNA here is from genome assembly GCA_019297695.1 of Apostasia ramifera. Classification (NCBI taxonomy): domain Eukaryota; kingdom Viridiplantae; phylum Streptophyta; class Magnoliopsida; order Asparagales; family Orchidaceae; genus Apostasia; species Apostasia ramifera. Next base: position 28,148 of record JAEMOT010002500.1, on the reverse strand, counting down.
TTTTATAAAAAAATAAAATTATAATAATTTTCTTCAGTAACCTAAAGGAATATATAATATTAATATGATATATAAAAAAATAAATTTAATATAAAGATATATTCTCAAATATAAAATTTGAATAGAAAGTATATTTAAAATAAAAATATACATATAATATAATTTAAATTTAAATTTTATATGAAATACAATTTAGGTTTAGAATTTTGGTGGTTTAGGCTAGTTTCGTTTTAACTTATCTAATTTTTACATACGAGCTCTCTGTGCCATGGATTGAGGGGATTTCAGTCTGTGCCATGCTATTGGGGTGCCTATCCATTCCAAGGATGGGCCAGAAGATGACCCTATAACCTATTTTAGTAGCGATGGGTGATGTGTTCTCCGACAAACTAAAACTCCTTTCAATTCTAGTGATACGATTTCAGTCTGTGTGGTGCGCTTGTGGTGCCTAATAGTTCCTAAGGCGGATCAAGAGTTCTTTGTAGTAGAGGATAACCCTGCAACTATACCCAGGTAGTGGTGGACGACAGATGCTCCAATAGACTGAAATCATTTTAATCTTGGAGATCACCATTATGATTTAGACTTGAGGAAGTTTGCACATCAACATTAGCAAACTACTTCATCAGCTTTCCTGCATCAGAGGTTATGTTCTTCACAATTTGGCTTGGCCCAGCTTTGCTGTAAAGCTTGCCTGGCCTAGTTTTGTCAAAGTGTTCCATATACGTTTCGATAGCTGGTATAGTCTCCAATACATTATGTTACCAAAATTTTTAAGAAATTTTGGACTTAGTCAAACATCAAGTGGCATAATGGCACAAAGCATCATGGCATAATAATTATGGGTGAACATCATGTAATGACATGTAATGTCCCTTAACTCTGTCCAATCGCTATTGAATGGTATGGAGAACCCTCTACTTGTAATGATGGGCACAACTAATCTATCTTGTAAGGGACAACATTAACATCAACAATTGCTTCATTAGCTTCACCCATCTCAGAGGACATGATCTACACAGTTTGGCTGAACTCAACCCTGCTGGATAGCTTGCCTAGCATAGCTTTGTTGGAGGGGTCCATTTATGTTTTAGTGGTTAGTATAGCCTTCCGTATGTCGTTATGTTGAAATTTTTTAAAAAATTTAGGCTTAGTTAAAAATCAGTGGCAGAGCAACAAAATTCTTGATATAAAGTTATGGGTGAACATCGTGCAATGGCATAAAGTGCTCGTTTGGCTCTGGCTTTTTTCAGCTCAACGTAAATTTTAACTGTAAAAATCAAATTTATTTCACATTCAACACACATACGAATATTAAAATTAACTTTATTTCATATTTTACACACTTCCTAATATTAAACTAATCTTTTTTCCTATTAAATCTATAAGATAAAATATTTTTTTCTCTTGTCCAAAATTTAACCCTTAAAGCAAACGAGGCCAAAAGATCCCTTGACTTTATCAAATCATTATCGAACTACATGAAGATTCTTTTACTTGAAAATTAATGTATTAGAGGTGTACATTTGTTAAACTTAAATTCGATGACAGGATCGACAAATATGAAAATCTTCATCGTGATAAACTCCAAGCTTAAATCACAAAACCCTAGTGGAATCAAGCTATTGAAATGACCTTAGACTTTGACTTCCTCAATGACTCATCAACTTTTAGGAGGTCTACGAGGCGTCGTGATGTGAGGCAACCCCATTTACAAGTGGTTTCAAAATTGTAAGGCCTTTAAGCCTCTAAACATGTCATTAGTGGTCTCAAAATTGAAAAAAGGTTATCATGCCCTTAGTAACGTCATGGCAACTCAAATCCTTAATGATAGACTTTACGCATCTGAGTATATTGTCGGCGGTCTCTAATTCCGATGATAGGCTTCCATGCTCTGAACATGTCATTGCGAGCTAAATCCCCCGATGGCAGGCTCATGTGGCCATGAATATACTCTTATAGTTTCAATATTGATGACAAGCTCTAATGTCTTTGAATAAGTTGTCACCACTCTTTAACCTCGATGATAGGCTCTAATGCCTCTGAATATGTCATTATAACTCAAATTCTCGATATCAAGCTATCATGCCTTCGCTATGCTGTCACAAATCCCACACAAGGTCTAAGTCTCGTTATGTTGTTGACTTTAGTTGAAGATCTTTATCAGGTTTGTGATGCTTACCCCTTAATAGCAAACTATCATGCTCTAAGATATGCTATTTTGTAAACTTAAAAAATTGGGTCGAAGATGCTTATAGGTCACAAGTTGGCAAACCCTGATTCCATAACTTAGCAATTCTGACAGGAAGTTTGAGTAGATCAGGTAAATCGAAAGGGGCGTGCTGTGACTTAACTTCGTGTTCCCTCCTGACTTATTAGAACGTCCCCGGGGTTATTCCGTAGCCCAATAACTAGCTTAAATGAATTAGAACCACCGGTTGAGACTTGGATGATAAAACCATTGGATTTTGACGCATCTTCCATCGCCTCCACCCCGATCGAGTTGTATGTTCAGCACCGTCGTCGGTTCTCAGCATCTATGCTTTCGTCCATCTCGCTGTCTTCATTCGACTTTCCCGTTAATCAAAAGTTTCATCCTTCGATGTGTAGATGGGTAATTAATTATAGAGACTTACATTTATAGGAAATCGTTGAATCCCAGAACCCTGAAAGCCCTAGAGGTATTTCCTTCAGGGCACAAGTCTGTTTTCAAATTATCTTTTAGGGAGAGCTTCATCGATTCAATTGGTCGCGTTCAATACACTTGTGAAATCCTCTTTTCCTGGAGCAATTTTTGCGTTCGGTGTTTCGATCATTCAGGGGCAAATCCTTGGATGCAGCATGTGCAACGAGGGTGAACCCGTGCACACATGACACTCGTGGATTTGCCCCTGGACCATCCGGGGCCCCAGATGCCATAAAATTTCCTTTTCCTGAGAGCGTATAATACTTTTAATAAAAATAATTTTTTTTTCACATCTTATGCAATATTAAAATTACTTTATTTTATATAAATACTAAATTAATTTCTCTATATAATGTAAAGACAATAGTATAATTTTTTTGGAAGTGTATTTGTTTTATAACTAATTTTTGAAAATTAGTATCTAAAATACTGATGGTAATATTTTTATGTGGCAATAGGCAGGTTGAGAAGCACATGCAGACATTCCTCCACAGAGAGAAGAAAAAGGTATATCTGCATTCACGTGATGACCTTTTGTTTTTGGAACTTTATGGTCTCTTTTCTAAGTTCTAATGGCAATCATTTGGTTGATTGGGCTTTGGTGTGAAGATGCCGTCTTTCCTGGACTGGTTCGGCTGGTGCACATGGGACGCTTTCTACACTGATGTAACTGCTGAGGGTGTCATTCAGGGCCTAAATAGGTAATTAACTATACCCTTATTTTATGATTTAACTTTATTTCATGTGAACCAAATTATAATTTTGGCACTTAAGAAAATAATGTTCATTAAGGAATAGCCTATGAAATATTAAGAGAGTGTTTGGTTCAATGTTATCTTGATGTTATGCCATGCTATTTATAGAAAATAATTATTTCCTTTAATGACATATATAAATAATCTTGTTAAAAATTATAAAATCATCACTAAAAAGTTGACATCTAATATGATATAATATAATGATAATATTGAATCAAATGCTCTATAAATATTGATCATGATACATAAATGATTAATGCTTAGTCAAGAACTTAAGCCTTTGACTTGGATGCCAATGTCACATTTAAATTTAATATTATATTGGTCTATTTCTTACTTGAGCCATAATTTATGCATTATATGGGTTCATCACCTATTGATCTTGTTAGCCTTGGTTCTTTGGAGCTGGTACAAGCTACAAAATACAGGCTGCTAAGTCTTTGTAATTGTTGACAAAGTATTGAGTTTGAAGAAGACAAATGGAGGAATTCGCTTAAAGTAGACCCAGCCAGTATGAAGGTCCTGCAAGAATGAGAAATAGAAAAAGAAAACTAGAAAAAATTTATAGAGTTTCTGCTAGTTTAGAAGGAAATTCTTTTTAGCAAAGCTGATAAAAAAAATTGAATACTGGAAAATTGAACTAAAATCGAAGAAATTGACAGCAGCAACAACAACAACAACAATTACAACAACCACAACAACGAATTCTTTTATCCCACTAGGTGTGATTGGCTATATGAATCCTTTGTTTTCATTATAATCTATTAAGTAATAAATTCTTAGTTAACTCTAAGTGTAAGATTATTTCTTGTAGATTTTTGCCTTGTGTTTTCCCTTTTTCTATTCTTATATGGGTAAAGTCCAATAACTCAATTTATTTTACTAAAGTTTCAATTCAACTATTATATGTCCGAAACATCTAAGTCGACTCTTTTTGAGTTTATACTCAATTAATGTTACTCCATATTTCTCGCGGATGTACTCATTTTTTATGATGTCCTTTCATGTATGCCCACTCATTTCTCATTTTGCAATTTTTATTTTATTTGTATGCTTTCTTTTTGTAAGTCAGTATTCAACACGATATATTATCGCTAATTTTATTACAATTCTATAAAATATATCTTTAAGTTCGAGTGAAAATTTTTTCACGCAATATATTGGATGCATTTCTCTATTTTAACGATCTTGTTTGAATCCTATTAATGACATCTTTCTTTATTTTATTGTCATTTTGTTTAATTGATCCAAGGTATCTAAAGCGTTATTCTTTCTCATACTTTGATCATCAATTGTCATATTATGAATACAAGTGTTTATTTTTTAATTAAATATGCACTTTATATATTTTATTTTTGATCTACTAAGACAAAACTTTATACTCTAAAATATTCCTCAATAACTCAAGTTTTGCTTTGGCTATCTCTAGTCGTATCAACAAGGAGAATATTATTTATAAAAAGTATATACCAATGCATTTTATCTTAAATTTGTTCAGTTAGGACTTTCATAATCAATGCAAAAAAATATTGATTCAAAGCTGAACTTTGATATAATCCAACTATATAGAAAAATTCTTAGTCAAACCCTATTAAGAGAAAAATTTGTCATGCCACTCAGCCCTAACGCGTAGCAGATTTGGCTTAGCCTTCTGACAGGTTACTCGAACTATGTTTTCGAATAAATTCGAGAGCCCGCTTGGGCTAATTCTAGTGGCTGAACAGCCAAGAGCCGATCGAACAGATTACTAATCAGTATCTCTTATCATATCATAGCATTACCTTATGATATGTCAGCTCTTTAAGGGAAGGGGAAATGATATCTGCTATTAATACCTGACTGACAAGTGGTGTGAGTAGGCCTTGTTAATGCCTATATCACCTAGCTATCGCCTCATTAATGAGAGCACCAAATCTCACCAACTTTTTTCTCACTATAAATATTCTCATTTTTGGTGAGAAAGAGGTTTGGCAGGTGCTGTTCATCTATTGTTTGGCTCTTAGTTTACTTGCTTTGTTCATCTAGCTCTCTTCAACAAAGCTTCCCTGAGATAACTGGTAACTTGCTTGGGCCTAGGGCTGATAAAAAATAATCAAAAACAAAAAAAAAACCAACAACAACAACAACAACCAAGTTTTAATGTCACTATGTTTTCCTTTCTCTCCTTAAACTTCTCCATTAAATTTCTTAATAAATGAATGCTTCTATAGTAGATTTACTTGACATAAAACTAAACTGATTCTTTAATACCTTAGTATTATGGTGTAACCTCTCTCAAAGTTTTAAAATATGACTTATTAATTTAATTTCTCTATAATTGGCACAATTCTATATATCACATTTATTTTTGTAAATAGGTACCAATATACTCTTTTTTCATTTATTTGACATCCTTTTAGTTTTTAAAAATCATATTAAACAATTTAGTGAGTTAAGAAACTCTTTTATCCCTTAAGCACTTCCAAATATCTATTGGGATGCTATCTGGTCCTACTGTTTTTTTATATTTCATTTTCTTTAAAGCTTTTTAGACTTTAGTTTTACTGATACGTCGGATGTAAGAGTAATTTCTACTTTCTTTTGGGGTGCTGAGTTCTGTAAGATCAAATAAATTTTCACAACCTTCATTGAAAAGCTGTTTAAAGTAACCCATTCATTTATCTTTGATATCTTTTTTCATAAAAAATATTTTTTGATTTTTATCCTTAATACATTTTACTTGAGTTAAGTTTTAGTTTTTCTATCTCTTGTCTTGGCTATCCTATATAATTATTTTTTTCTTCTTTAGTGTCTAATTTCTTGTATAAATCCTTAAGAGTCATATTCTTTGCTTTACTGATTGTTTTTTAAAATTCTCGTCGAGCCACTTTATATTTCTCTTACTTATTCTTATTTTTATTTTTAAACAAATCTTTATAACAAATATTCTACTCCTTATTTTTTTCTTGTACATCATCGTTTCACCACCAAGCATTTTTATTATTTGGATTCATTTCTTTAGATTCTCCCAGCACATCTTTCGTCACTTTACAGATGCAGTTAGCAACCGTCAGCTATATAAGATCAGTTTTTCCGTTAGTGTTTTATTGTCTAAGTTCTAGAACATTTTTCTTAAATATACATCTGTTCTCATTCTTTAGATTCCACCATCGAGTCCGAGGATAGGATTTCGACTTATTATTTATTCTCCAATAGTTTATCTCAGAATCTAAAATCATTAATCGATGTTGGGTAGTTAAACATTTACTTAGAATGACTTTACAATCTTTACAATCCAAGCGATCTCGTTTCCTTATAAGAAAATAATCAATCTGAGTTGTTGAAGTTTCATTGTTGTACGTAATAATATGCTTCTCTCTTTTCTTGAATAAAATCTTAGCAATTACAAGCTCATATGCTGAAGAAAATTTTAAAGTAGTTTTATCCTCCTCATTTATCTCTCTAAAATCATATCCAACATAGATGCATTGAATTCCTCAGCAATACTTCCAACATGTCCATTTAAAATCTCCTCCAATAAATATTCTTTTCTCCTGAGGTATCTCTTGTATTAACTCTTCTAAATTATTCCAAAATTTTTCCTTTATGCTCACATCCAAACCTACTTGGGGAGCATATACACTTTTCGTGCCTCGCAGGGGCTCGCTGAACCAGCCAAGGCATGACCCTTTTGCATGCATCTGAGCTTTTAAGACAAAAAAACAAAATCGAAACTGAAAAAACTGAATAAAAAATTTGGTTAACTAATCAATGGTTTCAGGTTAGGTTTTTTCAGGTAATTTTTCCATTGGCATCCCCCACCACCATGGTGGATTTAGGTAAACTTCAACGGCTTCGTTAAACAGAATGGTGTGGCAGGCATGGGAGGGGTGGTCCGGGATCACCACGATTATCTCCTCATAGCGGCAGACTCTTAGCTCCACAGGAATGCAGTCTCCACAGCAGAAGTCATGAGAGATTAGGATAGATGGCGATTTAGCCATCACTATTGATGACTTTCATCGGGCTGCTAAAGGACACCCTCCAGATAGGATCATGACTTAGATCTCTCACCTTCTTTGAATCTTTAAGGCGATTAGGATCTTTCATATATACAAATTCACAAATAAAGTGGTAGATTTTGTAGTTTCTTTTTCTTCTTTAGATGATATCAAATGACGTAGGGGCATGTCCCTCTCATTTGTTTTTTGTTCGATTTTCGATGAGGATCGAACCTTTTGTACTAGATATATTTTGCTTTGCTTTTATAATATTATAGGCTACGACTAAATTTCAAGAAAACCCGACTGTTAATCGAATTGAGCACTTTAACATAATTTATTTAGTTTAATGAGATAAATACTATAAAGAAAAATATGTTTAATTATCAATTAGAGTTTAAGTATGTCTTGTTGTAAATTAAAAATATGATTTAAATTTTAGTAAATTTTTTCATTATTAAAATTTACCAATAAATTAATATGTTTATTAAATATTAATTAAAGTTTATTATGTTAATTAAAAATTATTTGGATTTCAAAGTTTTTATAAAATTTGTATTAGTATTTAACATTAAATATATTATGAAATTATAATCTTAAATCCATTTTAATTAAAAATAAACTATAGGTTAAAAACTAAAAATATTGGTTAACCAAACCGAATTTTCAATTAACCGGTTATTCGATTAACCGGTTTATCGGGTTTGGTTTTAGTTTTAATTTGGAAAAACAGTCAGTTTCGATTTTGATTTTGGGTTCGGGTTCGGATTCTGCTCTGTAACCGTCCATGATCATTTCGACTTGGGCAGTTCTCCCATTCTTGCAAGGAGACTTAGGGGAAGCTCCCACTTCCCTTTTCTGATCAACACTTTATTACCCCCTTGACCATCTCTATAATCCTCCTTATGATCTCTAATTTCTAATTTTAAATTTTTACCCAAATATTTGGTGCCTTCACGCAGAATCTTCTCCTCATTCTTCTTTCTGATGGTTGAAAATCCACAGAACAACTCCCTTTTAGTTCACAACCTCCCTCCATCCCTCCCCAATCTTCTATCAACCATTCTTCATCAACAGATTCATTACAGTAGCTCTCTCTACTGGATGCAAGCATGACATAGCTTTCCCAATCTGTGAGCCAAATCCTCCAGATGATCTCTTAGCAAACCTCCACTCCACCAATGACCATCAACATTTCCCAACCCATTGCACCATCTAGCAACCATAAAAAGCTATGATTTAAAGCCTATGGGGCAATTCTATCTTCAAGAACTGACCCTAAAGAGCATAATTCTGACTCGGAGGGGGAGTAGTAATTAGAGATATATCTCTCCTCCAATTCCCAAGCAAAATCTCCCGACTCTGTCGAAATGCTAGAGGCTCTAGCCTCCTATCGCTTTAAACCGCTGTCATTCCTTGTCTTCAATGGCAAGTTGAACCTCGTACATCACGTGTAGCAGTTTGAGAACACGCTTTACACTGGCAATGCGGTGTCGGATGCATACACGTGTAGACTATTCGGCAACACTCTCTCTAGAGCTGCCATTGAATGGCTTGACTGGCTCACCTAGGTTTTATCAACTCTTTCTCTTAACTATTTCGGGATTCTTCGGCCCACTTTGCCACAAGCAAAGCCAAGATCACACAACTTTTACAAGTTGCAAAAGCTGAAATAGGGATCAAATGAGTCTCTGCATGACTTTGTCGATTGCTTCTGCCATCTCAACTCAGAAACACACGATACCATGTCGTTTGCTTTCTTGTTTCACCAATGCTCTTTTTGTCTCCGACAATCTCTATCAATCTTTCATGCGCCATAACTCGAAGACAATATTCGAGGTGTTGCTGCGTGTCGAAAAGTGATCCATTTGGAGGACTCAATCGTTGCCACTTCGCCAATGACTGAAAATAAGGAGAAGAGCGAGACACACATGGACCATTTGACGCACCAGTCAAAGAGCAAACGAACTTAAAAGGAGTACAAGGCGCCGAACTATTTGGCTCGTCGCCACCAAAGCGCTCCATTCGTTTACTCGGTCATGACCTGCCATAATTGAAGAGATATTCAACACCTTGAAGGCTTAAGGCTTTGTTAAGTCTTCCTCGAACACCAACCCGTCACGACCTGGCCAAGATCCTGCTCAGTTCTGCAAATTGTATGGCACATACGACCGCCCTCTCGCTGAATGCCGTAAGTTATGACAACTGATAAAGACCTTAGTCGAAGCTTGGCACCTGCCCAAATTTAGATTGACCGAATAGCCTCCCCTGCATCTGGCGATCTACAACCCGGGGATGGCATCCGGCCAGTCCAAACCTCAAGGGAATAAGCCGACCATGATCATATTCAATCACTTCCCTGAGAACTCCACATCTTCGGGCAGCATTCTTCGCTGCACAGGTACACCCTCTTTCCTTCCTCGGCCTAACATTATTTTTTTCTGTAGATAACCTCCCAGGCAATGAGACTATAGGCAACCAGTCGGTCATTATTTCTGTTGATGTTAGCAAATTTGGCCTCCATAGGATCCTCGTCAACATAAAAAGCTCCTGTAGGATCAAGTATAACATCTAGAGGGGGGTGAATAGATGTAATTAAAAATTTTAAATTTAATTTGCTTAATATAAATAGTTAGTGTAATAAATGAACGAATAGATAATACAAACGGAAGCACATATAAGTGCAAATAAGAAGAAAATATCACATCCACAATAAATACACAATATAGCGTGGTTTGGCTCAAACACGCGCCTAATCCACCCCACTCCGATCAAAAAAATTGCACTATAACATACTCATTGGTTTAGGCGGAGAAGCCTATACACAAATCTTCCTCTATAGGACGCGTGAACATGGAAGACAAATTGCACCTGCCTTTATTCTGCTACTATGAGCCCGAAGTACTAAGCATTTCATCCAATGATTGCCAATGGATTGAAGAAATTACTGAGTACTGGTAGAAGGCAGTTCCTTGAAAACCAAATGGAAGCTAGGCAAATTCAGAGGAAGGCAACTAGATTTGTAATTCGACAGAAGCAACTCTATCATACATACTTCTCATGACCTCTGGCAAAATACATAGGGCCAAATGAGGCAAAGTGCGTTCTTGAAGAGGTTCACCAAGCTGAATGTGGAACGTATGCAGGAGGAAGAAATCTGGCTTTTTGCGTAATTCGACAGGGCTACTATTGGCTCGAACTGCATAACGATGTAGTCGAATTCGTCAAGGAGTGTCCTCAGTGCCAAGTCTATGGCACCATCCTAAGGCAACTGGCAGGGGAACTATAGCCCATGTAGGCCTTCTGGCCATCTCCGAACAAGACATAACCTAGTATACTTTCTCCCCTGTCCTCTGAGAGCCTGCTCAATGCCTTTTACGGTTCGACTTGTCTTCTAGAATGGGACACGAATCGCCTCCTCGCCCCTTTCCTTAAGAAAACTAGTATTAACGCCAACAAAGGATTAGCTCGCCTTCTCGAAAGAAACATGAGGGCTCCGCGCCTCATGTTCCCTGGGGATCCAATCTACCTCTGAAGGATCAACTTATCTTCTTGAAAGAAACGCAAATTGACTCCACGCCTTGTGTTTCCAGGGAACTCGAACTAGTTGAGCATCCTTGAGCTTCACATCCTTGGACACGATACACGAAAATGTCTCCGCCACTACTTCAGCTCCTAAGGATCACTAAACGCTCACAATCTTCGACTAAAGACGGTGCACTTGTTCGTATCGACTGCTAAATCTCTACAGCAGACAGCTAGTATCTCCGGGTCGCAAACCCAAATGCTAAAGAGAATAGAGCTACCTAATGTTTACACTTCAAAAGTTTTCAAAATGAGTAATAGTGACATCCCAGGTGGCTTTTCGAAAGGAAGCTAAATGAACAGGGGAAATCTTAATGAAATTCTAAAGAACAACACTGATTCAGTTTCTTCAATAGATCCAAAATCTTTGAAGATCTGAACAAATTAAGATAGAAGCTTCTGCAAAAATTAGATCCTTTTATCGAAAATGATATTTCAAAGGGTTCGATATTTTTGAACCTTCCATCAATTTCGAAAGAACAATCTTCCGAAGAAATCAAATTTGAAGACGATATTTCGAAGGGCTCGATATTTTGAAACCTGCCATCGATTTCGAAGGAATAAGCTCTCGAAGAGACCCTTCTATTGATGACTATCCTTAAAGGACCTTAATTTCGAAGGAACCATCGATTTCGAAGATCCTTTTATCGAAGATGATATTTGAAGAACCTTAATTTCGAAGAAACTATCGATTTCGAAGGAACTATCGATTTCGAAAGAACAAGCTTTCAAAGAGCCTTCTATCGAAGATAATATTTGAAGAACCTTAATTTAGAAGAACCATCGATTTCGAAGGAACAAGCTTTCGAAGAGATCCAGTTCCTTTGATGAACCTAGTCTTCAAAGACCTAACTATCGAAGATGATTTTCGAAAGTCTGATTTCAATAGAACCAGTCAAACTCTAGTTAAAGATTCAACAGGATAGCCATTAGCGTCGCCAATAAATACCCCCCAGTCCACTGAGGTAAGTGTTGGATTCCTAAAGTGTGGAATTATAGGGGCTGAAATCCTAAAATTCTGAACTGCAGGGCGAAGAGTAGCGAGCGAAGGAAGAAGCCAAGACTGGTGAGCCTCTCCTTTTGCTGCTGGGTTCTAAACTCTTCTCTCTCAAGTAAAATCTAGGACTCATTCTGGCCATGACTATTCTCTAAGAATGATCCGGCAAGATAGATCTTGGGATCCTTGAGATGCCATAAAATTATCAGAGGCTTCTATTAACTAAAAAAATGAATACAAGTCTAAATCTATGAACCTCAGTTGCCAGAATAATATAATACTTTAAATGATAAAAAGGATGCTGCTATCTATCTAAAACAATGATAAGATAGCCCTAAATCAACAAGAAATCCTCAGTGGACCACTGCAGAACTCCAGATCTATGGAGTAAACATTATTTAAGAGAAAATTGATGATAAAACCCCATTTGAACTCTTTTGATACCTATAGGCAGCATGCATGTTAGCACCAGTTCCCTATCTTACACTAATACCGGCTAACCCCTTGAAAAATACAAAATCAAGAGCGATTCCTCGGTCAGCAACTCATCATGGCATTTGGTTTTTACCCTTTTCGAACAAGACCAAAGATATAAACTTCCTAAAAGCTAAGACTGTTAAGGTGCAGACTTGATGTTTTCATTCGAACCAAGTGTTCGAACCTATCCTCCCATGAAAATTTATCTAAGGGTGATCAAACTATTTTTTCAAAGGAATCTTTCGACCAAAGTTTCGAATATATTCCTTCGAAACTCTTCATCAGGTACGAACCCCAAAATATCGTGCACGATTCTTTATAGCCCCGTGCACAGCCTCAAAGGAGATCATACTCAAACATTATGTACGTTTTCTTAAATATCGTGCACGACTCTTTATAATTACACCTCAAAGATTATACTCAAACCTCGTGTATGACCTCTCAAACATTGTCCATGACCCTTCGAACTACTCAAACCTCGTGTACGGGCTCTCAAACATCATGCATGACCTTTTGAACTATATCGTGTGCGTCCTCTCAAACATCATACACGACCATTTGAACTACTCAAACCTCGTATACGACCTCTAAAACATTGTGCACGGCCCCTCAAACTACTCAAAGATCAGGTACGAACCCTGAAATATGGTGCACGACCCTTCGAAATAGTTCATCGTGTACGACCCCAATCATACTCAAACATCATATACGATCTTTTGCAACACTTCGTGTACTTCAAAGATCGTACTCAAACATCGTGCACAACCTCAAAGATACTCAAATATCGTGCATGACCTGTCAAAGCAACCTCATACATCAAAGGTCGCTTCCGAAGTGGTCTCCTTATTGCATCAAAGTTTCTGAAGCATACCTCCCTTTTAAAAATACTTAGCTGAAAGAAGATGCTCATTTCAGCCTGGATAAAGTGATGCTTTGATGAGTCAGCAAACTCAAAATATGTTACCAGCAAAGTCAATAGCCTATTCTAATTTCTCCCCAAAGCTTGTGATGCCTACTCATTGATAGTAGGCTGCCATCCCTTTAAAGCGCTATCTCATAAGGTCAATGAGCTGGGTCAGAAAATGATAAAAAGATCATAAGTGGGTAAATCCCAGCTGGATAAATTCGAGTAAGCAAAGCCAAAGGCTTTAAGTTTTCCCCAAAGCTTGTAATGCCTACCTCTTGATAACAGGCTGCCATGCCCTTGAAACGCTATCTCGTAAGCTCATGAGTTGAGTCAGAAAATGATAAAAATAGTCACAAGTGCGTAAATCTCAGCTGGATTAATTCCAATGAGGAGAACCTATATCAACTGATTTTGCCTAAATAACAACCATCATAAATGCAATCATTTTGACTCCTAAATTCGGTCATTAGTATAATGAAAGGATCTTCCCCATTGATCAAATGTTCTGTTCCTCCAACGGAGGATGTGTAAATAACTACAGGGGTTTGCCTTTATAGGAAATTGTAAGATCCTCAGAATCTCTGTAAGTTCTAAAGTTATCACTTTTATGGCGAAATCAGCTTGTCTCAAAAGGAGGGAATTCTTCAAATGCAAAATATACGCTTGTTGACTTTCCACCTCTCAAGGCAAACAGATTTCTAGCGACTTCGCTGGGAAAGATTTCTTTTTTCATCTCTGGGGAAGATTCTTTTCAACAATTTGATAACCTGATTAAGAAAAACCAATGCATGCTCATTAAAGGTGAGATGACGTTCATTAAGAAGTCTGCTACCAAAGTCCTAGTTGAGAAATATGCAACAATCCAACTAGGGCAAGGAACGTTAATAAAGATTAATGGAGCTATCATCATCGCTGGTTCAACTGGTATCTCCATCCAGTTGTGACCATTACTCCTGAGGATTTGCTGCGAAAGCTAACAAGGATTGAGAAGAATATTGCCAGATCTGGAAATGATCATCCCTCGAGCAAGGGGAAAGCTGATGAAGGGATTGTCATCCCACGCCTCCCTAACAAAGGAAAGAGACCAAACGTACAAACAATAGGCGTCCTGGAAGAAGAAAAAATGGGAGCCTATACTCAAAGAAGATCTGTATTCCTGAGACTGTCAGATGAGGAGAGACATCCAGTGAAAAGGATGGTCCACACAAATAATCGAGGGCAGATCATGATTTCCACAGATCACGCAAAGCAAGGAACATTGCCATCGGTCCCCCAATCTATTGGAGAATCATCAAACCCTAAAATCACAATGAAACGGAGGGCGAGACGTAAAGCTTCAGCTAGCCAAAGGAGGGGAAAAGCAGCTCAAGCAGAGCACTTAGCCCTAGAAGTCAAGCCACAAATGATCATCTTTGTCCCTACATCAAACAAGTTTGGCCCATTGAACATGGTCAAAAGAAATAGTATGACCGCAGCCCTTAAAGCCTCTGTAGTAGCACAAACGTCTGCCAAAGTGCCTCCTCAACAGGAGAGGTCGGAACATAGATATTACCATGGCGAGGCCGAACAATGGCTAGCTGTATCCACCGGGAAAAGACAGCATGTCAGAGAACTCCTTTCCTCAGCACGATGAAGCGAACCTTCGTCAAGAAAAATTTAGCATAGTGAGCATTAGAGGGGCGCCCGAATTTAGTATAGTGAGCATTAGAGGGGTGCTCGGGAGCCCTTCCATAGGTGCCCACCCCTTGAAAGGTCCCATTTGTATGTATACCGCAATTATATTAATAAGAGAAAAGTTCACTATGATGACGAGCATAACGATGAAGACTATACTAACAAGTTTGGATGTGGAATGTTTCGTCAAATCTGGATCCGAAAAACAGATAAAAGTAAAGGTGAACATCATGGGTCCACTCAGCTAAATAACTTTGGCAAAGTGAACAATCATGAAAGGTCCCCAAACAAAGTAAATTAATCTCAATAAAAGAAAGATAAAAATCCTCTAAAAATAAGATCATGAATAAGGCCGAGATAGAAAGCCTTTTCTGGGTAAAGAAAGAAGACAAACATAGCAAGAGCAAAGATCCCCTAGGGGAAAGCTCTGAAGAATTGCCCTCACAATCGCACCCAAAATATAAAGTTCGCATGGTGTGCGTCGTAGGGGCGAGAGACAAGAAGGTTGCAGCACCACCTCAAGAACTAACTTACCTCGAAGGGTATAGTCATCAAATTGGGCGTGAAGAAGGTAAACATTGAAGCAGAAGAGGAAGTGACTCTAATCCCCACTTCTCGTATGCAATAATTGGAAAAACAAACCTAGATGCAGAAAAGTGAACTTAAAGTACTAGATGATCGTATGAAGCGTATGGAACTTATGAGGAAACAATTATGCTCACACATTGAACGAATTATCAATGCGCAATCTCGGGTGACAGAAGTTCTATTCTCAAGGAGCTCCCCCATGCCTAATCAAAAGAATAACAGCCCTGTCGCTAGCAAGCCGAACACAGGACCATCCTCAAGTAGTATGCCAGATACCTAAGCAAGAGAAATAAGTGAACAACTGGTTAATGCAGGAAGCTTGCAAGCACAAGTTGAAAAGATGGTAAAAGCGTGGCATCAAAAAAACAAGATGCGAGAGTAAAAAAGGAGAGACAAGCCCAGCTGAATATGATAATATAAAATATCAACAGGGGTACAACGTCCCCAAATTCAATGTGTTTGATGGGATTGGAAATCCACAACAGCATATAGCCCAGTTTAGAGCAGCTTGCTGTGATACTGAGAGCAATGACGTTTATTTGTTAAGGCAATTCGTCAGCCGCATCTCCGGACTAGCCTTTGAATGATAATCAGAGCTGCCTAATGATTCAATAACAATTTTTGCGGAGTTAGAAGACTTATTTGTCAGAAGATTCGTAAGTACAAGAGAAAATGTGACACTGGCAGATCTCTCTAGAGACCAGTGAAATAAAGACAAAATAGTCACTAAATTCGTAGCTAAGTGATAAAATATGAGTCTAATGACAAGCCACTTTCAGAATATCAAGCCGTTCAACTGGTCATAGCTAAGTTAAAACCTGCCAAGGCAATATTTGTACAAATCACATCAACTGCCACGTTTCAAGAGTTGCTAGACAAGATTGTTATTTACGAGAAAATCATTCCGCAAAAATATGAAGGTGGCCTTGACCAAGCCAGAAGACAGAAGGCACATGAAACGAGAAAGGAGTATACAATTAAAACTCCTCTGCCACAAAGCAATCTCACATCCACCAGGCAGATCTATGAAGGAAAAAGGCCACCTTAGAAGATAAAAAAAATAAGACATATTCCTTCAAAAAGGATTGTATCAAGAAGTTGTTCTTCCAAGCGCTAAAAGCAGGCTTAAAGTTGCCAGAGCCAAAAAAGGTCGGAAGAAGTTAATAAAACAAACGATCCAAATTATTGCCCATATCATAAATGCGTCAGCTATCCCATTGAGGATTGCTTCATTTTCAAAGGTTGGCTTGAAAGGCAATATCAAACTGGAGAATACACATTATCTAATAAGGTATTGGTCAATTCGCCAAAAAAGACTATCAACATGATCAGGATCTCTGGTGAAAAAGTAGGATCAGAAGAAGAATAGGACATAATTGTCTCAAAAAAGACCTGCAAATTAATAAAACAATTAAAAGGGAACAATGTCGTTCATTAGTAAGCCCCAACGCAGTCTGTCCTCAAAAAATGGGCTCAAAGGATCCCTATTGAAAGTGAAAAAGCTGTCAAACGACAACAGACAGCCCCAATGCAGTAGAATATGATTGACTCTAGAGTCGGTTACAATCATATTGCCCCACTCAACTAAACCAACAACAAAGAAAATATTCACATCATGCCGGTGCCGAAAGAATTGGTGAAGGAATTTACTCCATATCACGACCAAGCGACAGTCTGGTGGGGACACCACGATTGACCGTCGATTCATTGCTGGCAGAGTTTACCGTCGACGACCGAGATCTAGCTATGCTGCTTCGATCTGGATTGATTGACTATTAGGACAGATTTGGAAAGATGGATGCTGCGGATTGTTGACTCGATGGATTGAAAATCTCCTATTCATTTTGATTGATTGGAGATTCCATTTTGGGATGATTTTATTTCTCGCATTTATTTTGTATTAGTTGTTTTTATTTCGGTGATCATTATTTTAGGCATGTTATCTAGTATTTCCTCGTTTGTGTAAGGAAATTTATTACATTATGTATTTTTCTTTATTGAGTCAGTCTGTATGGAGGCCTATATAAACGCCTCCTTGTTACTCTTATTTTCTTAATGCGGAATAAATCTGATTTTTGTTTTTTCTCGGAATTATTTTATTCTAGAATGAATCGATATCCTGGATAGGGAAGGGCTTGGGCCTTGAGTGAGAATCCCTAAACTCCACCCTCTCTAGCTCCTCCTTTTCGGATTCGATTCCATTCATCTTCATCTCTCAGCATTCACCTTNGCCCTTGCGCTCGTCCGCCTGCGCCAGCCGGCGCGCCCTGTGCGCCCGTTTCTCACGCCTGAGCAAAACGCGCCCGTTTCTCACGCCCGAGCGCCCCTGCGACCTCATCCTATTTTGGGAGAGTTATATTTTGGTCCCTGAAATTTTTGGTTCAGGTACGAATTTCAACAAAACCTTTAATCTGGTAAAATCGAATAATTTGGATTTTTCTACTCGCTTGTGATTTGCTCGAACTTGTTCCGCCTGTGCGACATTTCATTATTGAGTGATTTTTAATTACTGTTGGTTAAATATTGTGAGATCCCTAATCATGTTCCCCGTTTCTGACTTGTTGAAAACCGGATTGCGCCCTAATCTGAATTGGTAATTTGTCAATTACCTTCAATCTAATTTATTTAAAATTTTAAAAGTAATTAGTTTTGCAGGCTTAATTAATTTCTCAGTCATCACAAAATTATTCTCTGATATTCTAGTATTAGTTTGTGAATAATCTGCTTTATAAAATTGCTGATCTCTAAACTGCCTCGTCATTCATTCCTCCCGCATCACAGTCGAACTGCTGACTATGTACTTACCTGCTCGCCTTGGAAAGCAGGAAAAACCTATACTCTTTTATAAAGCAGAAAGCCAAAGTTCGTCTGAATCAAACAACTTGTTTGCATATTTAGAGGTTGATAATGACTGGCCACCACCTCTAATGCGAGGCTTGCCAAAACATCTCTTTAAATTGATGAAGAAGTAGGGCTTACATGGAAGTCAGCCTCACCATGAAATTCAACCTTTTCAGGAAATATGATCTCGACAGCACAAGATGTTTGATACCAGGGGTATGGGATATCCTCCTTCTAAAGATGAAAAAGAATATGTACACAGCTGCTGCGTGATCACAGCAACTGCATCAACAAATAAAGAAGTTCCACCAGGAGAAACAATACCCCCTGCCCCTGATGAATTTAAAGGAGGTCAAGCGACAGTTGATGAACTAAAGAAATCAATTTGGAGATTGAGGACGATCCAAGTCCCACATTTGTAAGCGACCTATTGTCCGAAGAAGAAACCGAACAAATCACAGAGAACAAGAGTGAACTTTTAGAACAAAGACCAGAGACAGAGAAAAAGGAAAACACAAAGGATATATATTTAACAAAAAAAAAAAAGTGTCTTCAGTTTCCCAAGATAGTTGTCAGTAAATGATGACGTGAAATTTTAGATTAACGAAGTCTACCCTCAGAATCTTCCTTCGAAAATCCTTTTTCGAATGCTGATTTTTGAGGATCTCTATTGAAGATATTCTTTCGAAGTCTAATCTTCGACATCCTATCGAAGTCTAATCTTCGACATCCTATCGAAGTCTAACCTTCAAAGACATGAAAAATCCCAGAACATACATGAAGGCAAGTAAAAAAGAAAAAAGATGAAGAACAGTAGTAAATAAAATAAGGAGACTACACTTTTTCACTAAGAACAGTCTAAAGAATTATAAGGAGAATGAAATTTTACTGATTAAATTGAAATTCTAAAAAGGTTTTACAAAAATAAAATACAATTATCTGCTCTCTCTCTCCTTCAACTCCTTTAAGTCTTTGAAGATGTTTTCATTTCAGCGCAAGGTATTCTGAAGCTCCAAGGAATGACCATTTTCCTGCCAAAGGTCCTTTCGAAGAGATGCCAGTTTCTCTTCGAGTCCCCTCTTCGAAAGAACTGCCTCTCGGCCTTGATTAAGGCATCACGCTCCCTCTGAAGACAAGTGAAATTATATGTCCGAAGATCATCTTTGGATTGGTCCAGTGTAGCAGTATACTTCTTCATCTCAACAATTTGTTGTTGGAGGAAGCTTTTATCTCTGTTGCTCTCTGACAAAAGCTTGCGAAAGTCCACATTCTTCTGTATAATAGCCTCAATGTCTACAGAGTACATTCTTCTGCACATTTCCTCTATGTTCTTTCCCATGTCAGCTCTACTAGACAGGAAGAGAGAATAGAAGGATTCAATGGCAGACTCTAGTCCTACTTCTTTCACATTCAAAGAAGAAGGAATATCAATGGATTCATTAAAGAAGGAGAATCTGGAGGGGGAATCATAGGCGGCTTTGGAGAATCAGCTGGCCAAAGAGAATGAGAAATGAAATGATGAAAAGAAAGGGGATGAATAGAAGGTTACTGCCTAGCGAAAGCCTCATTAATCTCATACTCAGAATCAGGAGAGGGTGGAACTTGCGAAGTTATAGCTTTCAAAGAAGAGGGCTTTTTGATAGGACCCTCCTTCGACAGATCCACCTCAACAATTGGGGCTTTGCCCAAGTCTTTTCTCATAGAGACTTCCTCAATCTTTGTCCCTGTGGCCTTCTTCAAACTGTCATCTTTAAAAAATTCTTTAGTTATCTCACAGTCTGAGTCAAAAGAAGAATGACTAAATAACCTTTTATTCTTTGTACATGCCCCAACTGGTAAGGCAGACTGAACAATGATAACCTCAGAAGCCTCAGCTGTTGGAGGTTCCTTCGAGGTTGTATGATGAGAGATATCCTCATCTCTCATCGGTCTAAGAGGTTCCTTTGAACCTACCCTTCGGAGTGATCCTTCGAGCCAAGTCTTTGAACTTGCTTTTTCGATCATGTCCTCCTACTCGGTCTTCGAAATATCCATTAGATCATACCAAAATCATGTGCATGGAGTAATCTCTTCAAAACTCATGTTTGAAGCTACTTTTTCGAACTTATACATCGAAAGTCATGCTTGAAATCACAATTTCAAAACCTACGCTTCGAAAGTCGTCTAGGTCTGATCGGGATGACCTAAGATGAAGGGAGAAGTAATAAAATAATGAAAGCACACTCATATGCCGCGGCCAAATGTGCGCGACTTGATGTGCTATTACTGAAGTTAATGGCTTAGTCTAAGGTCATCCTACAGGCTTGTGATGCCTACCCTTGATAATAGGCTACCATGACACCCCTCGAAGTGTTATCTCACTAACTTAATGAGTTCGGTTTGGAAATGCTAAAAGAATCACTAGTGGATAAACTTCAATTTCATAACTGGATAAGGCTAGTAGAGAAAACCTAGGTTGATCGGTTTGACCATAAAGGCGACTATCCTGAGCGTGGGTTTCATGACTTCCCACCCTTAGACTATTAAAATAGCAAACGGATATTCCCTTTAATCAAAAGTTCCATCCTCTAATGAAAGATGGGTAGTAGGAGACCGACGATTCCTAGAAACTCTAACGTCCTAGAGTTATCACTTCTAGAGCAAAATCAATTTGTCCTAAGAGAAAAAATTCTACCAAGGCAATATACGCTTGTTGATTTTTCATTTCTTGAGGGCACACCATCTATGCCACCTGCGCATGCATCGCCTTCGCTTGTGGCTATGGTGGATGAGGCACGCTTGTGCCTCCGACCATGGAAGATATGATGCTACTTGTGCCTAAAATAAACTTGGTGAGATTAGTTTCAGGAAGACATGAGACACCATCTATGCTAGTTTAGAATTGCCAGCTAAGTCAGTGGGGAAGCCACCTATGCTTAAACCATGGCACTGGCATGTGTTTTGAGTGATCTGAGCCACCACCTAGAACAAAGTGGCAGTTATCTCACAGTTGTCGTCATGCTATTTATTGTGGGATGCATGCCACACATTAGAAGTAGGGGTAGGGCCTCTATTGCTGGAATTGGAAACCTTCTCCAGGTCTTCGTTGGCGTGTTCTTGGAGAGGAGAGCTTGGCTTCAGGTTATTATATTTTCTTTATCGTATGTGAGAGCATCAAAGATACCAAAGAGGATAGAATTTCAATAATACAAGCGGAGGATCTTACTCGGCATAGACCCAGTCCCCTTAGTAGGGCCCTACAAGAAAGAGAGACATATAAGGGTGTTAATATAGATCGAAGATCGAAAATCGATCGAAAATTGAATCGATTTTAAATCGAATCGAAATCGAGTCGATCTAAATGAGCCAACTTACGAGCCAAAAGTTCGGCTCGGTAATAATTTCGAGCCAATTTTGAGCCGGGGTACGCTCGGCTCGATCCAGCTCAAAATTGGCTCGAATTAAAATATATTTTATATTATAATATACATATATAATATATGTATATAATATATATTAAATATAATATATATGTGTTATATAATATATATATTATAAACCGAACAGATCTCGAGTCTGATCGAGTTGAGCTTACCCGGCTTGAGATCGCCTTAAAAAAATTGAGATTTTATTTATTTTCGAGCCGGCTCGAAAATGAATCGAAATCGGCTCGAGGTTGATTGGAATCGACTCGAGCCGGCTCGAAGTCGAAACCAATCGAGCTCGAGTCGATTTTGAGTCGATCGAAATGTAATCAATCTGATTTCGAGCCGGTATCAGCTCGGCTCGAAATCGGATCGGTAACAGCCCTAGAGACAAATGAGGCATACCAAAAATAACACGCTTGTTTTTTGGTTCGCACAGGAATCGTCCTATTTTTATTGGCTGAGTTGAAGTCAGAAAATAAGCTAATCAAAATAGGGGTTCGCTAATGGCAATTATAGGAGACGGAGTGTGTGAGGACACTCTCTCTATGGAAGTAGCAGGACTTGGTGCATTGAGCACAAAAGCTAGGAGACCTTTGTTTTTGATAATCAGCTAAAAGGAGAAGTCTTCTATATATAGTTGAGGATGTGGGGGTTGACTGAATTCATAGTGGCTCACCTAAGATTCATTGAATACTCTTTTGGATGGGCACTAACAATCTGCCACGTGTCTTCTTTATCCATTAGGACGTCGAGTTACCGGATATAGGCTGGAGAAGGTGGTGTTTGGGGAGTTCTTATTAAATTTCACTAAAGGTACCTGAATAAAAGCCAAACAAAGTTGATTTACCTGGTATTTCTATATTGGTTTTGGTTTAGGCATAAGCGAGAGGTTCTGTAAGCCTTTGAGTTTACAAGCTGAGATTAGAAGCAAGAGGTTTTGTCTATATGGAGCTAAAACATCGGACAAGCTGAGATTGCTTTCTGTGATTTCAGAAAAAGCTTCCAAGATTTGTTTAGTAAAACCCTGGTTTTTTCAGATTCCAAATCCTGTGCAGGAGGGCTATCAGCTTTCCTTGATGGCTATTTTGGGAAACATTTTGGGAAAAGTGCTAAGCGAAATTATTGGTTATATAAATAATGCTGGTAGAAGCCTTACTCATTGAATTAGTACGTAACACTAAAGCAAATAAAGCTTTTATCATAAATAATCAGATCATCTACTCAGATTTGGGAGTATACTCATTGAATTAGTGCGTAACACTAAATAAAATAAAGTTTTTATCCTAAATAAGAAAATATTATGTATTCCCAATCACTGATCAATGAATTAACCAATTGTGATTAAAGCTTTAAATTCACTAAATTATTCACTGAATTAGAACTTAATCTATTAGATAATATAGTAAATTAAAAATTTAAATGGTCAATTTATGAATCAGTTATTAGGCCCTAAATAATAATGTCAACTGCTCAGCTTCAAGAAAATGTTCCAAGATTTGTCTAGTAAAACCGTGGATTCGAGGTTCAGATTCCGAACCCTGAGCAGGAAAGCCCTCAGCTTTCCTTGTGGAAAACATTTCGGGGAAGGTCCTAAGTAAAATTATTGGTTATATAAATAATGCTTGTAGAAGTCTTATTCATTGAAATTGTACATAACACTACAGTAAATAAAGCTTTTATCCTAAACAATTGAGGTCAGCTACTCTTTTTTTTCTTCTGCAAATTAATCATACAAAGCAATTCCCACCATGCAGGTGATTCTAAGGCTTGTGAAATGATCATGTTCTAAATCATTTTTTATATTTTCTTCCCTCTTCTAAACCTTCTTTAACATTGCTAATGCAGCCCAAATGCTAAACTTTCTTCAATTATATACTAAAGCTTTTTATATGTGAATAGCTCTTTTGTGCTCCAACCCACACATTTCGTTCATCTTTCAGCAAAAGAAATCCAGATCAGCGCCACAGGATACTACCAATATTTCCTTACCCATCTATTCTTGATGCAAAATGGTGTCTTATTTCCTAAGTATTGTTTTTGGGGCCAATATATTGACGCTATTTTTCTTGATGTAGCCTGTCGGAGGGTGGCACGCCACCCCGGTTCCTCATCATTGACGACGGTTGGCAGCAGATTGGAAGCGAGGTCAAGGACCCTTCTAACGTCGTTGTTCAACAAGGAGCTCAGTATGTTTCCTTCTCGTTTTCATGCATTAAGCTGGCGTTAATATTTGAAGCTCTATTCCGTAATAGGCTTACATTCGTTTCAAATTTGAGTATATATTTTAACATTGTGTCATGTCATCTAAATATTTTGATATTTAGAAAATATCTTTTAAGTAATAATTCTATAATATTTTATAAAATTATTTATATATATTATCAAAATAAATAATTATTTTTTTTAAATTACATAACTTTAAGATTACATTGAACCATATGTCCCCTGAACCCATTGCAATAGCAATCTAGATTATAATAGAGGTTAACATTAAATTAACTTTGGGTAAGTTGCATCTACACTCTTGAGGTCTGAAGGGCATTACAAATTTGTCTAAACTTTTGAAAATTTTAAATTTTAGTCCAATGGCTGTAAAAATGCTATAGTTTTGGTTGCTATTGGAATCACGCCTTCTTTACTTGCCATTCATGATAAAAATTGTTTACTAGTTTGAATAGTTTTCACCCATCCTCATCCTCTTTAAAAATTTAAGATTTGAAAATAAAAAATAAACTTAAAAAAGAAACCTAAAATTTTATTTTTTTATCTCTTATTTTCTCTTTTCTAACAATTTAAATTAATAGATAAAAATATTAATATTTTAAAATTATATTTTGAAAAATTAAAGTATTAATAATTGAAAATAATTTTGAAATATAATTATAAAACTTTATAATTATGTCTTAATTATAAAACTTTATAATTATGTCTTAATTATAATTAAATTATAACATTTTTATTATTCTAGAGACTCAAAACTTAAAAATTAGGATAATTTGCAATGCCTTTCTAGCCTCAGTGCTCCGGATGCAATTTACCTATTAAACTTAATATGAAAAGGAATAAGGCGGCTTTTTATTTTGACCAATTTGGTCTGCTTTTTTTGTGAAATCGGTGCATACAACTTTTATGCTTTTGAGCATTAATTTAGTAATGCAATGCTAAACATCTCCTGTAAATGGTTCCTAACATTAAAATTGATTAACATTTTGTGTGGTTCCTATCAAAACAAAATTTATATGGCAATAGTGTAATAAATAAAATTAATTTTTTTGTTAATATAGCACAATTATTCTTATGTGGATGACGGTTGCTAATTGCATCCGTAATGTGGCGAAGGATATGCTGGGAGAATATAAAGGAATGATTCTAAATAATAAAGATGCTTGGTGGTGGAAAGATGATGTATAAGAAAAAATTAAGGAGAAGAAGATTTGTTATAGAGATTAGTTTAAAAACAAAAATAAGGATAAGTGGGAGAAATATAAAGTGGCTCGACGAGAATCTAAAAAAGAAGTAGGTAATGCAAAAAATATGGCTCTTGAGGATTTATATAAGAAGCTAGATACTAAAAAGGAGAAAAAATAATTATATAGAATTGCTAAGGCAAGAGACAGAAAAATTAAAAATTTAATTGAAGTAAAATGTATTAAAGATAAAGATCAAAAAGTACTTTTCATGGAAGAAGATATCAAAGATAGATAGATGAGTTACTTTCAACAGCTTTTCAATGAAAGTTGTGAAAATTCAATTGATCTTACGGAACTCTGCACCCCAAAAGAAAGTAAAAATTACTCTTATATCCGACGTATTGGTAAATCTGAATTTTGGAGATTTAAAGAAGATGAAGCATAAAAAAGCAGTAGGACCAGATAACATCCCAATAGATGTTTGAAAGTGCTTAGAAGATGAAGGAGTTTCTTGGCTTACTAGATTGTTTAATATGATTTTGAAAACTAAAAGGATACTAAATGAATGGAGAAAGAGTATATTAGTACCTATTTATAAGAATAAAAGCGATGTACAAAATTGTGCCAATTATAGAGAAATTAAATTAATGAGTCATACTTTAAAACTTTGGGAGAGGGTGATCGAACAAAGGTTACGCCATAATATTAAGTTTCAGAGAAGCAGTTTGGTTTTTATGCCAGGTAGATCTACTATAGAAGTCATTCATTTATTAAGAAGTTTAATGGAGAAATTTAAGGAGAGAAAGAAAAACTTATATTTGGTTTTTATTGATTTGAAAAAAGCTTATGATAAAGTCTCAAGAGAAGTACTTTGGAGAGTTTTAGAAAAGAAAGAGATTTGTACTGCTTATTGAAGTTATTAAAGACATGTATGAAGGAGTTGTTACATGTGTTCGGACATGACTGGACATATCCATGATGAGGTGCCTTGGTGTATGCTCTTCGCAGATATTGTTCTTGTTGAGAAAACTAAACTTAATATATGAAGTGTACATTTAGTCAAGAAAGAAATGCTTATATTGGAGATGTGATAATTGATGATCAAATTGTCAAGAAGAGTGAGCGCTTTAGATATGTTGGATCAATCATTCAAAATGATGGTGAAATAGATAATGATGTTATTAACAGGATTCAAGCATGATGGGTAAAATGGAGAAATGCTTTTGGTGTGTTGTAAAATAGAAAAATCCTAATCAAACTTAAAGGTAAATTTTATAAAACTATAGTAAGACCAGCGATAATATATAGTGCTGAATGTTGGCCCGCAAAGAGAAAACATAGAAATAAAATAAATATTACAGAAATGACAATGCTAAGATGAATGCGTAGATATACACGAAAGGATAAAATGAAAAATAAGTATATCTGAAAGAAATTGGTGTTGCATCAATTGAGGATAAACTTAGAAAAAGTCGGCTTAAATGATTTGAACATATAAATCGTAAGCCGATTGAAGCTTCAGTTAGAAAAATCGAGCTATTGAATTTTGCCGCATGTACAAAGAGGAAGAGAGAGACCCAAAAAACATGACAAAAAACTATAAGGAGTGATCTTAATTACTTAGACTTAGATAAGAATTTGGTAATTGATAGAGCGCAATGAAAACAAAAGATTCATGTAGCTGAGCTCACTTAGTGAAATTAAGACTTGGTTGTTGTTGTTGTATAATACCATTATCATATAGAAATTTTAGTTAAATTTTTGAAGATTATTCACGAGGGATACAAAACACATCGGTTTTAGTATTTCTATTGCAATATTGTGAATCTTTCACTAAAAGTTAAATCTACTCTCATAAGTTTAGCAAGAAAGGAGGAGGGAATATTTTAGGAGCAATCTTATACATATTATTAATGTCAAAAAAACTTTATACATATTGTGAAATTTTGTCAAATTAGATATTTGGACTCCAAATTTGTATATATGGAAAACCTCAAACCCACATAAATACCTTTTTTTCTTTTCAAACCCACATAAATACCTTTTTTTCTTTTCAAACCCACATAAATACGGCAAAACATCCACCTAAAAAACCTGTTTATTGTATTAAAATGGTTTTGGGGGGCCTCCCCCAATATTAAAGCATAAGAATTCTAATTTGTAAATCGCATTGGTCAGTAATAAATGCATAATTTTTACATTTAAAACTCGAATATTTTTTTCTGAAATTTTTATCATTAGAATGCTAAAGTGCGATTTTTTTTAAATGTTGCCATAAAAAGAAGTCACGTGTGTTGGCCCAAAGGTTTCCCAAGAGGGGGGTGAATTGGGAATAATAAAATTTATGAGTTTAAATTAAGGGAATAAACTAATAGATAATTCAAATGATGCAGAGAGGTTGATTTAGCAAATCAGACAGCAGAAGAAATAGAACAGAGAGTACCACCAGAAAGTGAGGTCAATTTGCAAAATAGGACTCAGTGCAGAAATGAGGTGAATTTAAGAAATAGTGTATTCAACAAATGAAAAAGGCAAGGAGTAGAAATATATCACACAATAGGCACAAAAGATTTATAGTGGTTCGGCCTTCCGCCTAGTCCACTCCCCACGCACCTCGAATGGGAATTTCACTAAAACCCCGGCTTTTTACGGGAACAAAAGCCGAACAAACCCAATGCAACCCAATGGCTTTTTCAAGGAACCAAAGCCAAGCAAACCTTCAAACCTACAGCTTTTTGCAGGAGCCAAAGCTGAACAAACCTACTAACCTCCACAAGGGAGATAGAGAAAGGAAGTAAAGATTTTGCTAGACTAGCTAGCTTAAGTTACAATGCATGT
>JAEMOT010002498.1:99769-109978 GCA_019297695.1 Apostasia ramifera | reverse complement strand
AACAGGTTCGCCCCCCTCTTGCGCGCCGCCGTCTCCCGGAACTCTCTTTCTTTGGTGTTTCTCAGGATCACACATCCTACGTCAACACATATAAATTAGACTTAATTTAAAATTAGTTTTTAATTTTATTTAACTTTAAGTTTGATTATTTTCTTATGAACAAAATAAATGATTTTTTTATTTACATCAAAAAAGAAAAGATTTTTTATTAAAAAAAATACAAAATAGAAATAGACTTGCACGCATGATGACACAGAAGTCAGAACAAGACAATTTTTTGCTTCTAATGTTGGGAAGGACTTTACGTGCACGCAGGCGCACATTTTTATTTGGTTAAATTGCATCCGTACTTTGACAAACAAATAAATTGCATTTACGCCCCTAAAATAGAAAAAGCATTGTAAATTAATCATAATTTTTTAAAATTCTCAATTTTAGTCGTTATAAAAATGCTATAATTTTGATCGCTTTTTCAAAATCTCGCCTTCTTCTCTGATTTTTTTTTGATAGAAAATATAAATTTTAATTATATTTTAATAAACTTAAAATATTTATATATTCTAAAAGATTATTATATTCTTTATTCTTCATTTTTTTTAAAAATTTAATAAAATTGAAAATTTAATTTCTCTTATTTTTTTTCTTTCTCCACTCTAGAAATTTAAAATTAAAAAATACAAATATTGATATTTCCAAATTATTTTTTTGGGAAGCCAAACAGGTTAACAATTGGAAATAATCATGCGATATATTAATAAAAAATTAATAATTATATCTTAAAATATTTATATAAAGAATCTTTGAAAAAGATTAAAAGTAATGCTTAATTTAACTTGATAATCGACTTGAACTTGAGATTTTTGAATTCAAGTTGAAGAAAATTAGCTTAAACTCGTCTTGTTAACTACACTGCGTAATCACATAACACTACACAACATAAGTAGGCTTGGTAGTTTCCCACCTGATAACACCTTGAAATAGTGACGCTCCCGTCCACACAAAACCCAAGTGTGGCCAAGGCATTCTCACCTCATAACCGCAATGATAACACGTATCTTTAATGGCACCAGCTATGTACGTGTATCACATGTTTTCTTGTTGAGGCTTTGCAATTGACTTCATACTGTTTCGTCGATTCCAACTTGTCATGATTCGAGCATCTTTAGTGTAGATTTTATCTTCGGTACAATTGGAGATCTACTATCAACTTCCCAAGCAATGGCATTTTCATAACATGTTAAAAAAAAGTCTCATATATATCTCACACACCATAGCTTGTATAGGAAGTCCACAAACATAATTAAAATATGTAGAAGCTTAGTGCTCATCATGTATACCTGAATCCCTCATCATATCAAATGATTCATTTAGTTAACTCTCAATCTTGAAGTCATTTTTGCACATCATTGCACACAAATTTTATGTCCTTCATTATGTGTGTAGTAGCCCATCATGCTTACCATATGATACATAAATTGTTCCTTATGTATTGGTTCGATCACACCATACATTTTGGTAAAAAATTATTCTCATGAGTCGTTCTTACACTCTAGTGTCTCAGATGCAAAAAAAAAAGAAAAAAAAAACAGTATTTCTATGAATCTACACTGCAACGGCAAAGTACTATGAAACTTTCCAAAAAAAATGTTAAATCAATGCTTGGCATAATTTGACAAAACTTACACCCTTGTATAGACGAGCCAAAACTCCAAAGCAACTGCTCGAATTTGTTCGAGCTCGAAAGTTGAATCTCATATGTGGTGCCTAACATTACTAGTTTAAGGAGTCTTGAAATATCTGTATATGCACTTACATGATTTGTTCGGGCCTTTGGATATTGATTTAATGACTTTCTTCCTTGCATCTTAAGCTTTAACATAAATAATTTTAACTTTGAATACTAATCTAACACAATTAATTATAATAGGAAGGCGCACATCATTCTCAGATCCCATGTCAACCGTTATGAAGCGAGAACAACAAATGAGGATGTACATTGCTTATGATTGATTTTTAACATTAGATTTGATCTATAGTGCAACCTCCATTTACAAGTTTTGTGTTAGATTAGTATTTAAAGTCACTTGCAAGGTGCTTCAACAAAGTTTTGTGCTTCCTTTTACAACAACAACAAGAAATATAAGAGCCTTGGTTTCTTACTCCTTAAAAATAATGGATCCAGTGATGTCTAGCTAGCTGGTGAGCTTTGATGGGAGAAACTATGGGTTATGGAAGAGCATGATTTGGGATTTTCTTCATTGAAAGGTGCAACTAGTGGTCAAAAAGGGCAAGAAATAATCTTTGGGTGATGCCTCAAGAGAACAAAAATACTAATACAAGAGGCGGCTTCTAATAAACTTTTAGACATGAAAAGTGGTGAGGTCCTGAACTATATAAGTAAATAGGATAATTCTAATATGTAGAGGCACTTGTTAGAATAAAATCATGAACTAATAATAGAAACTTTGCAATTAAGCATGCGAGCTAGAGCAGTCTTAAGATTAGTGGCCTTCTTGAGAAATACTCAAGTAATGCAATTCTTTAAAGCAAAAGCATTTAATGCCTCTGCATGTAAGTCACATAATGTTACAAAGTAGTATCAGCGTTAATCTTCCATAGTACGATGTGGTTCGATAACGAACTAGGTGGAAGCTAGTGGTTGTGACAACCCGTAGATGAAGAGGTCAATAAGTGATCTTCGGGTGATGTCCTAAGTAATTAGCGTGATCTCAATATGTTGAGGCGTCTTTAGAGATAAAATTGTAAGGCTAATAATGAGAACTCTACAGTTAAATGAGCTTAAACTAAAATAATCTTATAATAGGGGGCTTTTTTGAAAAGTACTCAAGTCACACAATTCCCTAAAGATAATTCCTCTATATTTAAGTTACGGGATATTACAAAAAGATTTACACCTTCCTCTAATAAACTTGAAGAAGCCAATGGATATGAACATGGAAGTATTAAAGTACTTAGATGAGAAAGCATCTAGATGTGGCCAAATAAAAGCAGTTTCCATCTAGTATTGAAAGAGATATGATCCAACACCATGTAAAAGTAGTTGGAAGGCCTGTACGAGCAAAAGACATTAGGCAATAAGACAATCCTTATCAAAAAGTTTACCAACAAGACATTTTGGGAATGAACCACTAGTTCCAAACATCTTCAGGATATGCAGAGCGCTATAAATCAGCCAACTCTATTTTAGTGTTAAAAATCATGTAGTTCGATGATGAACTGTAGATCCAACAACTGCAAAGTTTCTAGCCAAAGAGTAGGAAAACTCGCCGCTGCCTCAACAATTTAGCACCGGATGAAATTCTCTCACGGTTTGATCCCTCTCCTACAGCCCATCATGTTGTGTTAATTTCTCTAGCACATCCGATCGTCCTCCCATGATCCATACTTATCAACTGACACTGTAACAAGATCCTGGCTCCACGAACCTCATTGCATGTGTGAAACAAACACAGATTGCATATCTAGCATTAGTAAAAAGTATAAACTTACTATGAGGTTTGTCCTCTTATAGTGGGTGAGCTTTTACATATTAACAGCAAAAGGGTCTATTTATCCTGATGTAAGATCAATAATCCACTTGCATCAATTATCCAACACTTTACAAGATATGATTTTGATCTAACTTTTGGCTAAAAACCACATAAACTATAAAGCAATCAGATTTTGATGAAATCCAGAAGATCCATTGCACGGAAACCATATATTACAGTGTATATTGTTCCAAAAGAAGCAGGAAAACTATATAACACATGCTGATAACTATAGACAGATTGGAGGACCAGACAACCTGAAGCATTTTCATCTAAATTAAGCTTTCCATGGTGTCGCTGAGATTTCTTCCTTTAGTTTCCAAAGGGAAAAAAGCTACAGCTATGGCAGAAAGAACGATCACTATCTCGAAGAGAAGAACTGCCTCTGCCTGATGGCAGCCATCGACCAAAGCAACAGCCACTAATGGCGATATGATTCCGCCGATTCTCCCCATGGCACTAGCAGTTCCATAACCGCTGCTTCTCAACGACGTTGGATAGATCTGCCAAAAAATAAAACATCAAAAGATGGTAACACATTTGTTCCAAGACTTGTCATGTTTTATTCAGTGAGTACTAGCACAGCTAAAAGACTTGTTTTTCTTGGATTACAACATACAAGCTTAAGAGCTTTGGTCAATAGGTTATCAGATGTAACATGATAGAGGTCTGGAGTCCAAGCCCATGGTTTTCGCAGTTGTTTCTAGCATAAGACTAAAAATAAAGACTAGTGTTACATTGAATGTGACAAGCTTGAAAAGCCCATATACGACAACTTGCTCTATCATTTAAAATTGTCAGACACACGGCACTACATTTTCCTCTTTTAGCTCTTTGCCTTTTCAATCATAGAATTCTATTTTTCGATGCCACTAGTCATTTACTCTTACTCTCTTCTAGTACCAAGTGTACTCTAGCATTAGCGTTTTTGTGTGTTTCAAACCCATATTGATTCCAACCTTAATTTTGTTGATCTTCTAATTTCTTGTGGTGATTACAAATTCCAAAATCTAATCAAGAAGGAATCGTACAGACAAAATACCAACATTGCTCCAACTTTTTTGAGGTCTAGGGAGGGCTGGTTCAAATAAGTTGCTTTTTGGCTTTAAACATGTAACCTCAACCTCGCCGGGAGGCCGCTCAATAGTTAACAAAAATTTCGTCTCCCAAAACAAAAATTAATATGCATACGCGTAGCATACATACGTAATATGAAGTACAGTACATGCGTAAGATAAGAAATACGCAATTATCATTATATTAAAATTGTGATACGAAATACACATTTAAGATAAGAAACAAATCAAGCATACGATTGTAATAATATGTTGAGCGTATGCAACATTTTGCCTAAAGCAAAGCAAAATGATGTACTTATGTTTTTTATTACTACTAAGGCACTTATCCAAGAAAGGGGGCCGGCAAAACTAAGCGGAGAAAGAGATGGGAAGTGCCAAAATGGGCATTTGGCTCAATTTTATCAAGACGCTATGTTAAGTTGTTTAAAAAAATAAATTATTTAGTTTAACGACATATTTAAATAACATCGTAAAAAATTAAAAAAATTATAATTTTAAAATAACAAAAAAATACTTTTTTAAAAATGATGCCTAGATATGTCACTCAAAATTGAATAACATCTAGTCACCCTAACATGGTAATGAAAAGAGGATAAAAAACATAAATTAATGGTAATGTAATTTTCTAATATAATAGCATTGAACTAAATAAATAATAATTTATAAATAAAATAGAACTAAATAATATTGATGTTTAAATAACACCAGCACCTACATTGCATTGAACAAAACACCAAAAGATCAATGTAGCATGAAGAAAGTATTTGACAAGAAAACAACAATTTTAACACACCTCTGGAGCATATATGCAAAGACCATTTGAACTCGCTGTGACACATATCCGAGTGCAAAACAAAAGGGCTGTTGTCATCCCATCAGCCTGAAAAAATGCTAATGGGATCAAGAAGACAAATGCTGCTACAAGCATGGCGACTACTGAAAACTTGCGCCCAACCCTATCAACCATCACAGCCAATAAAAGAATCCCCGGCAATTCTGAAAAATACAGCAATAAAATGATGCTATTCAAATATAGTAGTAAAAAGACAAAAAAGCTGCACAGAAGGACAAAAAATTATAAAAATATATATATGGGGTCTTAAAAACCTGTCACAACATTCTTGGCAGATTACACCGATGCCTCAAAACTTGTCTATACATGATTTAGCCACAAAACTGAATTCCAACAATTTGGCCATAAGAATATGTTACCGTAAAAGTTCTTAGCTATGTTTGAGTCAAAATTTATAATTTCTCACAGGAGCTTACCAACAAATAGATGGATGAGATTTCTGGCCTTCGGAAGTTCTTCGAGAAGGTCATAGAGAACCAAAGGTACTTGACTACTTTCTTATCGTCAGATATATCGGAAAGTGTGTTTGTCATATTTTGGATGATGAAAGAGTAGCATTTTATACAAAATAAAACAAACTGAAAGTTGTTTTATGGAGACTAGCTTTGGAGGCAAAATTGATGGTTCAGAATTTTCTGTAACTAAATTGTACATAGGCAGGTTTGGAGGCTCATATAGAAAAATAAAATTTTATGGCACATATATAATTATTCCTAATATTTAAACTTCATACCTGCAAAGCTAGTAATAAGCACATCTTTATAAAGATTCATATCTTCTGTTTGGTTCACATTCAGCTTTGGAGATGTACATGACATGCCTCCGTCACTTAGCGCTGAGGTTAGCAAGACAACTCCATAATATGCAAAAATATTTCCAAAGAAGCCAACCCAAAGAAGAAGAGTAGCTCTGATTAAATTTGGTGACAAAAGCCTACATATCGTACTAATAAACCCAATCTTTGATTCTGTTCCCTGATTGACGTCGCCTAAATCCTTTTGAACAGTAATTAATTGGGTCTCTACGGATACATTATCATTCCCATCATGCTCCTCTCCGGACTCGGAAATAAGAGCACCAGAAGGAAGAGCCATGTTGTTCATCCTAGCCATGGACTCCAAAACTTGCATGGCATCAGATGTTCTACCTTTAGTGCTGAGAAACCTTGGTGACTCAGGGGTAATAGGATAAAATATAAGTAGAAGAAGTATAGGAAAAGAGGACAGTGCAAGGAGCCACCTCCAGCCCAGTGTTGGCATGACTACCTGCATATAATCATCTTAAAACACTTCCACAATAATAAGAGGACAACTTAGTATTTTGTTATCCAACAAATGGCACCGCAACTTGAAAATACCAAATTGTCCGTTTTATAGGGGGAAAAACGTAGGGAACAACATAGTGGATCAAGAAAACAAGAGACCAAAATGCAAATAACCACAATGTAGAAACCATAGTATTAATTTTATTATTTTATGGCGACAAATCTATAATAATTTGTTGCTATACTACAAATTATACAGAAGGGTCAAAGGTATGATCAAAAATATAAGTTAGCTCACTTTCAAAACAATTATAAGTGTGCAAAATCACTTCCTTGTAAATGCATCTACAACTCCATCTATATGTTAATCATGCTAAAATATTAATTGAAGTATACAGAAGGGTGTTATCAACAATTCCACAGTTTCAGTCAATGGATATTAAATCTCTGAAGAAGCTCCCAATCATCCACAGCTACCCCTTTATTCACTTATTCAGAAAACATTAGTTTTACTTTCAAAAGAAAACATTAGTTTTATCACGTAGGATCACTAAAAATCTTAAAGTAAACAGGAGCACATGTTATTAGCACCTAAAGTACAATAGAAAAATTCCATGTAAAACCATTCTTAAAAAAATTCAAACATAAGATATAAAGTTAGAGTACTGAAGGGATTGCATATTAGTAAGATGGTGTAATTCTTATTACAAAGAAAATAATTTCATTCTCAATCTATTGACATGGGAGGCAAGAAGATACCCAAGCAGCCAAAGCCTCCATGACTGTGCCCAAGCTCCAAAAGAAAGAAAATAAGGACATCCAGGTACCTCGACTAGCAGCAGGAACAAACTCTAGAAACCAAGAGAAAAGCACCGGGCCACCACCCAATCCAAAACCAACAAAAAATCGAAGAATGATCAAAGACATGTAGTTAGGAGAAAATGCACTGAGAAAACCAGCTCCACTGGTAACTAATGCAGTACAAAAGAAACCTTTCCTGCAAAAAAAGGAAAAAACATGTTTGTGAGATGACTACAGAGAATTATAGTCTCTTTCTCTTTCATAAAAGAATTATAATCTTTTTCTTGCTATTGGTCCTTCAAGATGCATGCATTATGAAAGAAAAATCCTGCAAATTATTATATTAATCTCTCCTCTATACTTTCTATCTGTTCTTTTGAAAATCAAAGAAAGCAAGTTATACGTACATCATTTGAACTTAAGAATAAGTTTGGCCTTAGGTTCATATTGTAATTGTTTAATGAAAAAATCAACGCAAAACCAACAAATAGGCAGACATTATGTGCAAAGAGTTACAGTATCAGAACTATAATGAAAATTGAAGTTTACCTTCGAGTTGGTGGAAAATCATAATAGCCTGTGAACATTCTTTGATTATATGTTTCATATATCAAAGTAACCACATTGTCAAGTTCGAAATAAGTAGAATGACTACATGGAATTCACTTCTGAACGTATCTCCTGTATAACCGGATGACAAAATTAAGGACCAAAGTAATAGTTAAAAATGCTTTTGCAACATAATTTTACAAACAATGTGCATTCTATAATATAATTTCTAAGGACACAACCACCAGAAATACAGCAGCATATATGGTGTAACCAATATATTCTTTATAAAGTCAAATAAAAAATATATATAATCTTTATAAGTGTTTAGCCAAGTAAAAATGATAGAACACCGAAGTACAGCCTTGGCTTAAAAAATTTAAAAGAAAAATGTGACGAAGCCATTTAATAAAGGTTGAAATTTGAGGTTTATCTAAGGCCTCTTTAACAATTTAAAGTAATTTTCTTTTAACTTCTTTTTGATTTTAGACCCAACTGAACATAGTAACACACTAACACACCAAAGCTTTATTAAGCCTTAAATTTTAGGCTTTTGAGGCTTAAAGTAGTCTGTTTGGTACTAGCCCCAAATGAAGTTTAACCACAGTTAACACTCACTTTGAGACTTAACTAAGGATTATTTCAAACAATCAGTCCTGTTTGTTTTCCTAGGTTAATTGTAACCTATATTAAACATAACCTTTTAAGTTACATCATACACAGATTATTAAACTAATAATATTTCAAATCATACACAAATTTCAATATTAAAATCAACTTTATTTCACATCCTATACAAATTTTAAAATAAAAAATTAACTTTATTTTACATGCTACACATATCTTAAAATAAAATTAACATTATTTCAAATCTTTCAAAAAATATATATCATCAAAATTTCACTTTAACCTGATGAAAATTAACCCAACTAAACAAATGAACAAATTATTTTTACCTAAAAAGCTTAACTTTGAGCATTTTGAGCCTCAGCAGAGGCTTACACTTGTTTAAAATCCAAAACAAAATTGATTGTGAAGAAGATAGAAACTTGCCTCCTTCCATAGTTGTCTGAAACGACGCCCCAAGAAAATTGACCCACGAGCATTCCAGCAAAAACTACACTGGAGATAAAGCTCTTCTGCTGAGGAGAAAGATTCCATTCAGATTGAATAGGAGAGCCAATGAACGAAAGAATCATGAGTTCCATCGCTTCTGCAGCATAACCAATCCCAGAATAAACAAGAACAAGCGCCTGGAACTTCCCAAATCCCAAGGACAAGAGCGCATCATCCACGGTATACATTTCTCCCCCGTTTCCCATCTGTAAAACCTATTCGAATTAAAATCGTACCTTCAGTTGAAGAATGGTAAACACTTTTAATCCCAAAATCGTCTTTTTCTTTTTCACAATTCAGCTTTCGACAACCTTTTAAAGATAAAAATTGGAGAACAGGAGAGCAATCGCCGATTGGAACAAAGCAATCCAACGTACCAAATACTCTTCCCAAAGAATGAACTCGATTGAAGAAATGCCAGTTGCAGAAATCCAGTTTTTCTCTCTACCTCTCTCTACCTCTCTCTACCTCTCTCTCTCTTCCCCCCTCACCGGCGGCACTTCTATGAGTTCATCACGCAAGCCATCCCTCTCGGGGTTGAAATACAGCTCTCTCAACGGGGTTGAAAACTTGGAATTAAACGAAGAAGAGAACAGCTATTTTCCTATTGAAGACCCTGAAATGTCGTTATTTCGTTATCTACCTCCACCTCGGTAGGCCAACCTTTTTTAATAATAATATTACTTGCAGTGCACGATAAACTGATTATTTTATATATTATTTATTAATATCTAATAAATTATATTATACACATTATAAATTATATAAAACTATTATACTTGGCATACTATAATTGAGATATAAAAATATTTTTTATATATTTTATAATACATAAAAAATAAATTATTAAATATAAATAAATAATAAATTTATTATAATATATAGGTAATTATTATTGTTTTTGGCTGGCCGATCTTTTAAATTTCATTACATTATTTTTTTTCATATTTATGAGTACACTAATAAAAAATTAAAAATATTACAAAAAATAATTAT
>JAEMOT010002498.1:36584-99456 GCA_019297695.1 Apostasia ramifera | reverse complement strand
ATATATATATATATTTATGTTTTAAATTTTCATTTGAATCATATATTTTCACTTTATCATCTAGGAATTATTTTTTTGGCAATTCAAAATTAACCAAATTTAATTTTAAACAATCATATAAATCACACATAAAATTTAATATTAAAATTAATTTTATTTTACATCCTACACATATTATCAAAATAATAATTAATTTATATTATATTCCTCACATATCTTGACACAATAACTAACTTTATTTCACAATATTCACAATTTTTAATAAAAAAATATTTTATTTAAATTTAATTTTAACAAATAAACAGACCCAAGTGATGGTGCAACCAACCCTCAACTGTAGATTATGGAGATGAATAAAAATCAAAAAAAATTAGTCTACAATTCAGAAAATATTACTTAAAACAATTAAAATGAAATAATTAATATAATATTTATAAAATTTAGGATATCAAGTTTGACCTGTCATTCAGAATCAAAAGCTATCATAAAAATTTTATCAAAAAAAAATTATCATAAAAATTTAGATAAAAAAACCTATCATAAAAATGGATTTTTTTCTTAAATTAATGACATCAATTTTTTTTTTTTTGATAAAAAATGACATCAAATTTAATTTGCATTGGGAACTCTCCCAATTGCGCAAGTTAACTTCAAATTGCTTTAAATTTAACTTTAAAATATCATGACATGAATTTATCAAAAAAAAAATATCATGACATGAAAAATTTTAATATTAAACTATCAACATTTCATTTTTATATAAATTTTAAAATAAAAATAACTTTATTTTACTCCACATAAAATTTAAAATAAAATAAATTTTATTTCATTTTTTATACATATAAAAATAAATTTAATTATTAATAACTATATAATCCTTTTATTTTCTTAGTAATTAATAGTGCGTCATCATTATGAAATAAAAATAGATAAAAAATAACAATAATAAAATAAATAGAAATATCTTTAATAAACATTAATATAAAAGATAATTTTTAATATCATATTTTATTTTTAGATGTACCAAAAATTTGACATAATGTTATTTTTATGTATTTAAGATAAAAAAAATAATTTAAAAAATTTATGTGAAATTAGAAATAAAATTAATTTTAAAATTAAAATGTGTGTAATTTAAAATATTATTAAATCAATATTAAAATTCATATTATCTCAATGGTTAATTTTTATATTGATTAAAGTTAACAAATAGTCTCTATCTATCTTTGTTGAGTGTAGTGTGCATAAATATTTTGCATTTTCAAAATAAATTAAAAAAATTTTAATTTGATATTTTTATTTTAAAATTTATAAAACATTTGAAAAAATTTAATTTACTTTAAAATATATGTAAAATATAAAATAAAATTAATTTTTTACTTGAAAGGGACCAAATTTAAATAGGAGTAATTTAAAATTTAAGGACTTATTTGAAACACCTAAGTGATTTCAAGGATTCAGAGAAATTAATCCTAATTAAATTTTTTGTCATGAGGAGGGATTTTCATTCATTATCAATCATTAGATAATTGGGCTGGTCGGCCGCAAACGGGCCCATCTGGCTTTCAAGCCACGCGTCATTTCCTCAATTTTTGAGTAAAAACTTGGAAAACTTCAAATTTGATTAAACCTCTAATGAAATAATTTTTAAATTACTCTGAAAATTCACTTCTAGCTTTAAAGTTTGACTACTTTGTAACTAAAAATGGGGGAAATTTCAGATATATGAAAATCGATTCTCCCTCGAAATTGAATCAAATAATTTGGAGACTCATCAAATATGGTCTGTGAGACCATTTTATTATAAGGATAATTACCTATATGCCACATAATTTAATTTTATTTATGTCTTACCCATCCATTCTTAGTTAATTACGCTATGCACACTCAAAATATTATAAAATCTTACATACACACATTTGAGTTAAAACTTAATCAAAATCTATTTGAAAAAAAATATTATGTTAGTAAATCATTAAAATTATATTTTTACTCTTAATGGTACATATTTTTCTCTTCCTCAATACTACACTAAAGCGCTGATTTGTCCTAAAATCAATTCACGTCGCGAATGTCTCCTTCCTTTGCCACCACCTAAACATTAAGGTTTTAAGATTTTCACTCAAAATATATTTAAATATTATTAAAATAATATGATGAACGACTCAGATTTTTTGTAATCTAACTATAGTTAAGTTATTGAAAAATTATAATTACTCATTATAATAAAAATAATTTAAAATGTGTATATGAAAGATTTTATAATATTTGGAGTGTGCATAGCGTAATTAACTAAGAATGGATGAGTAAGACATAAATAAAACTAAATTGTGTGGCATGTAGGTAATTATCTCTTTATTATATATATTAAACATATATTCAATATTATTTTAAAAGTTAAAAAAATAATAATAATATCAATTAAAATCTTGTTCGGGAACCCAAGCACCTTATAGCATTAAAGAAAATATAAAGGGTAAAATTGGAAAGCCTCATTAATTTTAACTGGCCGATTTGTAAGAGGATGAGTTAGAACAAATGATTAAATTAAAATGCTAAAAATGAAAAAAAAAAAAAAAAAAAAAAAAAGATGAGATAAAAATATCATACTGAAGTACAGAACGGCAGCATCGTTTAATCTGCCATTAAAATCAAGTTTGTGTTGACTGAGCTGGAGAGCTTCTGGTTGAGCTTTCAGTGAAATCTTTGAGTCTGCTGCCCTTGGTCTCAACAGGGAAGAAAACTACAGCTAAACCAGAGAGAAATATCACAGCTTCATAAAGGAGAATGGCTTCTACTAGGCGGCAGCTTTCGACCAATCCGACGGCGACAAGCGGTGATAAGATTCCACCAATTCTTGCTACTGCATCTGCGGTTCCAAATCCAGTACTCCTGAGCGAGGTTGGATACAACTGCAGAGATCGTAACAAAAGATGCTAAGAATACTCCGTTTTATACTTTCTTACAAAGATCATAAATTGTAAGTACCTCAAAAATAATATTGTTTGGGAGAGAAATCCAAAACTAACTCAAGAACAAGATTGAGAAAAGAAAATCAAGAAATTTCTCCTAATAATATGAGGAATAAGTTTTGAATGGACAGTGAGGAAGCAGAAGAAGCTTCTCTATAAGAAAGAGGGGGAGGCAGAAAGCTATGTAGACCGTTCATCACAGTAAAGTATTAAACTAGGTCCGTGAACCAGGTCAAACCATATGAGCCAAAGAGCCAAGAGGGGCTAGATGAAGAGCTAAAAAAAAGGGGAATTAGGAAGACGAGAGAAAGAGAGGCCAGAAAGCCCCCACCATCCCCTCCCCTATTAAATGGAGGTATTTATACTGGAAAGGGAGTTTGGCGGAGTTGGTGACTTTTATTAACGAGGAGTCCCCTAAATATGATCTTACTGATAAGCCAGCCCATACCTGCCCTCCAATGTAAGGCCTGCCCCCTTAGATTTGCACACCACGCTGCAGGGGCATGGCTAGGTAAGCCAGCATTAATTGCACTGAGACAGAGAGAGAGAGAAAGTGTTTCACTGAAAAATTTGGCAGGTCCCCTTAGCTCTAAGTTGGCTTCATCTCCGAAAGGGTTATTTGGTGACTCAGGGCCGATTGAATAATTCATTTTCGGGAACTATAGATGGTTGCACTTAGCCTGATCTCTCCCACGTGGCCAATTGAGCCGACGTAGTGATTTGACTACACAACAAACATTTTTGATAAAAGCCAAAACATTTCGTTTTGAACTTTAATTCTTACTATTGTTAATAAGTTATTATCTTTGTGACAATGTCATGTGAACTTTAATTTGTGGAAAAATATTAGAAATAGAGTACTAAATTTTTTGCATCTTTTAATAGTAGTTGAAGTGTTATTAGAAGTTGAAATATTTATTTTTGTATTTTTAAACAATAAGGACCCAGTTGCACATCTTACACCTAGTTGCTCATCTTGCACCTAGTTGCTATTCATTCTAACTACTAACTTTCCCATCTTGCATATGGTGATGCCATTTGGACTAATGAACCTCGAAGCTACACACCAAAATGATTTTTCATACTTAAAATCTAATAGAAGTTGAAGTATTTATTTTTCTGTGCTTATAAATAATAAGATTAAAATGTCTAATATATAGCATCATTTCAGCTTGTGTCAATCTATGTAATCACTGCATGTTCACATGACCTTAAAACCACTAGAGCCCACAAAGAAGAAGAAGAAGAAAAGGCCAACAAAACGAATAACATCATTATTTTTCTTAGCATCTCACAAGAAAATCAACAATAAGACAAATTGATCTGCAAACTAACCTCAGGAGCATACACACAGAGAGTATTTATGCTTCCAGTGATACCTATCCGTGCACAAAACAGAAGCGCATTTGCAGTGAACTGTCTCTGATGGAACATCAGCGGGATCAAGAAAACAAAAGTAACGAGAAGCATTGACGCAATCGAAAGCTTTCGACCAATTCTGTCAACAATAATAGCTGACAAAATAAGACCTGGCAGCTCTGAGAAGAAACAAATCAATCATTACTATAGCAACATTACATTGTAATTCTCTCAGCAAACATTATAGCACCATACCAGCAAAGCTTGAGATAAACACATCTTTGTAAAGTTCATTTCCCTCTGAGCCATCCGACTGCAAATGTCCCGGGATGCATTTCGAATTTTCAGTGCTCAATGCTGAGATCAGCAAGATAACACCATAATATGCAAATGTATTTCCAAAGAAAGCCATCCAAAGAAGAAGAGTTGTCCTCATTAGCTTCCGTGATAAAAGCTTAACCATTGAAACCTTAGAAACCAGTTTAGCGGCATTCTTCCGAACCGTATTATGAGGATTGCCTTCAAGCACAGCGGTGTCCCCTCTAAAATCCGAAGTAAGTTCACCGGAAGGAAGTTCTTTCTTGTTCATTCGAGCGATATTCTCCATTACATGAACTGCATCATATGGCCTTCCTTTCATGCAAAGGTATCTTGGTGATTCAGGAGTAAAACAATAGAATAAAAGCAGCAAAAATGAAGGTAAAGCAGAAAGTGCTAGCAACCATCTCCATCCTAACCTTGGCATGACTGCCTGCACATAAATAGTTAAGAGAAGAGATGATCAAGGAAGCTATAGAGCTGAGCAATGCATATGAGATCCACAACCACATATGAAAGTAAACGTGCTATGATAATTCTTTCAAACTTTTACAGAGTAAAAACATGTGGTGCTTATCAGTAAAGTGCAAAAGAATATGGGAATGAAACATCAAAAGGAAAACTAACAATCTGCTGCTTAGGTACTAATGAACTAGTTTATTTCGAAACACGGTTAGCAAAACGATGAATGTGAACAATATTGACCAAGTTTACTCAAGAAAATTTAAGTGGAAGGAGAAAAGGGGCCGAACCCAGGCAAGTGAAGCTTCCAAGATTGTGCCCACGCTCCAAAATACAGAAAATACCATCATCCAAGCACCTCTATTAGGAGCTGGAACAAATTCCAAAAACCATGAGAAAAGAACTGGCCCACCGCCCAATCCAACACCAACAAAAAATCGAAGAATGACCAAGCAAATGTAGTTCGGGGAAAATGCACTGAGAAAACCAATCCCGCTTGTAACTAGTGCCGTGAATAGGAACCCTTTCCTGAAAATTAATAGAGGAGCAGGATTATGAAAAAACAATGTCGAGCAATTTTCAATTATACCATAATAAAGCAACTGAATCAACAGGCCCAAAGTGTTTTAACATAACCGACAAAAAATCTCTATTTTATCTTCAGACATACACCAACTGCACATGCATCATATGAAAACTTGCAAACTTTTGTACAAAAATAGCTTTGATACCCACAGAAAAAAACCCCATGATCTATTTCGTTACTTGGCATCTGATTATCATTTCAAAAAGTGAAAACAAGGTTATAAGCGAACAAATAATCAAGTAAGTTTCAAGTTCAATACATTTTATCGTGATCTAACAAGGCTGTCCCAAATGCAAGGAGATTATCGGAATGTGGAGCCTAATTCATATTCATGATGAAAAACACAAAAAATGGGAGAGATACTGAATGTTAAATATTTGACATAAGCTTTCTGTATTTATTGAGTAATTAGAATATCTTGTTAGGTGCCTAGACTCCAATATAAAATGGTGAACCTTCACTATAGCCTAATAC
Organism: Apostasia ramifera; assembly: GCA_019297695.1. Classification (NCBI taxonomy): domain Eukaryota; kingdom Viridiplantae; phylum Streptophyta; class Magnoliopsida; order Asparagales; family Orchidaceae; genus Apostasia; species Apostasia ramifera. The sequence continues at coordinate 93,285 of JAEMOT010002498.1, read as the reverse complement.
CTTGAACAATTGCTAAATCAGGTAAATTATCAGTGCTTCTTCCCCTTGATCGCTTTTTTAATCACATCATATAAAACTCATGACGAGCATAGTTCAATCCAAATTATGAAATTTAACAACCTTGAAGGAGAATGTGAAATATTGAAAGTTCGTATGAATATCAAGCACTTGCCTCCTACCAAAATTGTCTGAGATGACACCCCAAGTATATGCTCCCAAGAGCATTCCAGCGAAAACAACACTCGAGATGATACTCTTCTCCTGAGAAGAAAGGTTCCATTCAAACTGGACAGAAGATCCAATGAAAGAAAGAATCATTAACTCCATTGCTTCTGCCGCATAAGCAATCCCGGAATAAACAAGCACCAAGGCTTGGAACCTTCCAAAACCCAACACCACCAGAGCATCATCCACAGTGTACTGAGCTCTGGTATCTCCCATCTACAAAAAATGGGTAAAGTATATACATCACTGAAATTTTCCTATTATAAGACTAACACCAAACTGTTCATTTATACCTATAGGGCATTCAATATTAGTTAATATAAAAAATTTGCCTTTTTGTTAGTTCTTGTCAAACTCAAATTTATTTTTAAACGAACCCTTATTAGGTTAAGTATTACTTGCCTGATTTCTGCTCATCCTTCGTGACCTCCAAATAGCTTCAGCAGCGAAAACGCGAGGTGGAGATTGAAGGGTGATCTACAGTTTCTGAACGAATGCAGCCGTCATCTGAAGGATTGTTAGCATAGCATTGAGACAAAATTAGCTGACCCGTTACGTGAATACAAATTTATATTTAGACAGAATATTCTGCCAAGATGATAACATTTAAGAAGTCTATTGAACCATGGGTAAGAATGAAGATCTCAATCTCAAATATGAAGTATAGCAAGACTTCAATGGCATACATACGCATGGATGGATTGCATCATATGATATACCATACAAGAAAAGGTTCACAAAATAACGCTAACTCAAAACGTCTGTTCATGAGCTTGGAGCATTTCGACAAACAGTTGGTGTGCGATTAATCAATAGCGTTATTGAACGACTGAAAAAAAAAATCAAGAAGAAAAGGATTTTGGCTTGCATTCACATAAAGGAACGCTGAACTATTATCATTTCAGTAGTAGTTTCAAACAAAATCATCAATGGAAGATTAATTGCTCAGCAAAGAACTAACCTGAATCTTCAAGAAATTATTGGCTCAACTCCCATTTCCTTCTTGCTGGCCGACGATGGTTCCTACCTCCTACCTTGGAGACAGGGGCCATGAGGGGCCTTTTGAAACTCTCAAACGAACAGCGAAAATATCGGGGAAAATTGTAAATTGTGAAATTTTAAAGGGTCCAGGTGCAAAAACTAAGTGAAGCTGCGCAGTACGTGGGCCCGTAAGCGCCAGAACCGGGTCAACCTCCGCTGTTTTCGTGATCGGCTGAGTGAAAAAATATCAAATCGGACCGTACCGGTTCAAACTGATTCGATCGTGAGTTCAATACATCATTAAATTCAATTTTAATCAAAAATTTTGAAAATCGGATCGGCTTCAGAATCGGTAGACTGAAAGGTTCAAAGTTTAATAATCGAACAGGAGTTAATTTGGGATCGAACCAAGGTCGAACCGGGATAAAATAAAAATTAAAAAAACTAATAAAATATAATATAAATATAGTTAAGATCAAGGTTTTGAAAATCGAACCGGTTTCATAACCGGTAGACTGAAAGGTTCAAGATTCAATGGTCGAACCGGGGTCGAACTAGGATGAAGTAAAAATTAAAAAAAGTAATAAAATATAATATAAATATAGTTAAAATATATATTATTCACACATCAACACAATAATTAAACATAAAATGAATGTTTAATAATTGAATTTAACAAATAATATCTTATGTCAATAACCCAAAAAATAATTCCATACAAATCGAAATAACAATAACCCAACAAAATATTCGCAAATCACAAATTGAGTATAATATTTAGTACATCATTAAAAGATCTGAACAAATATATGCTTTATCAATATTAAAATACTAAATTATTTCATCATTTCATATCACTAAAATACTAAAATACTAAATCATTTCAAAAGGATGGAGGCTGGAGAGGAGAGTGCGAGGCAAGAAAAATTGTGAGTTCGTGACTATCGCGCGAGTAAAGGCCGCAGAACGGAGGCTGAGTTAGGGACCTAGAGTTTAGGAAAGTTTTTTTTTTTAATTTTAAACTCAACCGGTCCAACCGTACCGGTTCACCGGTTGACCGGTTGAACCGCGGTTTAGACCGGTTCTGACCGGTTTTAAATGGATCCGATTATAAAATTAAATCGGACCGGTTGGCTGACCGGTTCACGGTTCGACTGGTTGAACCGGCCGGTCCGGTCCGGTTTTTAAAACCTTAGTTTTAACATAAAATTGAATTACATATTAAATCTAATAAAAAAATACATATTAAATCCCACGAAATTATTAAAAATTATTTTATTTGACATTTAATATTAAATAATAATAATTGATTAATAAGATGAATTAATTTGATATGTTAAACAATTATCAATCTTTTTTATGGCTATTAACTTATTATTATCTTTTTTTAATAATTAAATTAATAGTGATTCGTCTATTCGATCGGTTCAACTATAAATTCATTTTTTATAATATTTATTAAATTTATGTAATATTTTATTAGATTAAACTTGATTAATGGACAGATCAAACCTAGCATATGTAGAAATGATTTATGGTTAAAATTTTTTTATTTTGCATAAGCTCAAGTTATTCTTGTGTGTAAAGATAACATCATGTTACTAAACTTTTTCAGTGGAAAATTATTGCTTTTTTGATTTTGTCAACTAAAAATCATTGAAGAAGTTATAAATTAACTTTACAATGAAAATTGAAAATTATTTGATATTTTAAAGAGACTTTTTTAGATATAAAATATAAAATGATAATTAATTTATGCAATTTATAAAGATATTAAAATAAAATTTTCTATAATTAAGGATGATGTTATAAAAATGGAAAAAAAAAAGTAAATAATTGACTATTGATAATGAACATTTGCTATGAAGAAAAGTAAGATAATGAATATTTTTTTATAACGAAATAATAAACATATTATGGTTGATTTGTTGGATTGAATTTGAGTAAAAAGAGATAATTTCACCATCACAATAAAGACTTACATCACACAAAATAAAATTAAATTTAGATATAATTTTTTTTCAATATGTTGTAGGTATAGTATAATATTTTATGATTTAAATATAAAAATATTATCTGTTTAATTTTAGAAAATTGAGTAATTTAAATACTTTTTAGGAGATCAGTCATCTAAGTACTACTTTAGCTCAAATATATTTAGCTATAGAATTTTTTATCATTAGCCTTATTGTTTTACTTTAATATACAATTCTACTATTAGAATTATACTATTTACTTGTACAGTTCAAAACTCTTTTTTCTTTCTTATATGGGACGATTAATTTTTGTATTAAATATTTACTATGAGCCGCTTCTTATTTGAATGATTTGATTTAATCATATAAACATTATTTTAAAGATCACTCATCGTCCTCTTGAGTCATAGGTCATCACTTTTAGTCATTACTCATATGTATATATAGAAATGGTCATAATACAATTGATTTTGTAGTATGTGATATAATTTTCATGATTATTTGTGCGATGAGAATTGTTTAACTAAATACAGCTTCAAAAAATACATATAAAAAGCAAAATTTAAAAAAATTATATTTTATATGATTGATTCCCTAGGTTGTATAGCCACATATAAAACTATTATTGGGTATGATTGTATGTGATTGATTGGTGGACGTGCATCCTCCTTGCGAGGGGTCATAGGAAAGTTGGTCTTGTGCTAGCTGCCCTTGGAAGAGGGCTACACGGTCATGCACAATAGCGACTCTTGTTGTGTTAGGGTGGCTGCACAAACAAAGGGAGGGGAGAGAGAAAGTAATGTTATACATCCTTGTCGTGTTAACATATAGGAAAAAAAATATGAAAAAAATTTATTTTTGATTATGTGGCATTATTGCTATATAAGTGCTACATAAAAATTCGAATTAGATTCAAAATTTAGGAGGATTACAAAATATTTATAAGAGCAAATTATTAATAGGTCTCTATAATTTATTATACTTTAGTTTATATTTTTTAATATTTTCACTTAGATCCTTAGTATTATTTTAAATCCTTCACTATGATTTCTAAAATTTAAAATAGAAATATAAAAGTAAAGAAAAATAAGGACCTAACAACAACAACAACAACCAAGCCTTAATCCCACTAGGTGGGGTCGGCTACATGAATCCTTTGTTTTCATTACGCTCTATCAGTTACCAAATTCTTATCTAAATTTAAGTAACTAAGATCACTCCTAATAGTTTCTTGCCATGTCTTCTTTGGTTTTCCTCTTCCTCTTTGTACATGGACAAAATCCAATAACTCAATTTTTCTAACTGAAGCTTCAATCGGCCTACGATTTAGATATTCAAACTATCTAAGCCGACTTTCTCTAAGTTTATCCTCAATTGGTGCAACACCAACTTTCTTTCAGATATACTCATTTCTCATTCTATCCTTTCGTGTATATCCACACATCCACCTTAACATTCTCATTTCTGTAATATTTATTTTATTTGTATATTTCCTCTTTGCAGGCCAGTATTCAGCATCATATATCATCGCTGGTTAAGTACAGTTTTATAAAATTTACCTTTGATTCTGGATGGGATTTTTCTATCGCACAACACACCAGAAGCATTTCTCCATTTTACCCATCCTGCTTGAATCCTGCTAATAACGTCATTATCTATTTTACTATTATTTTGTATAATTGATCCAAGGTATCTAAAGCGCTCACTCTTCTTGATAATTTGATCCCCAATTGTCACATCTCCAATATAAGTATTTCTTTCTTGACTAAATGTGCACTCCATATATTCAGTTTTTGATCTACTGAGATGAAAACCTTTAGATTCTAGAGCATTCCTCCAAATCTCTAGTTTCGCTTTAGCTCCCTCTTTAGTTTTAATTAGGGACCTAACATGTTTCTATATTTTTAATTAGGGACCTAAGTGAAAGATGTTAAAAAAATTAACCAAAATGTAATTATAGGTAAATATTTGGGACATAACTGTAATTATCTCGGTATTATATCTTCTAACCGGTCAGTTCGAGCGGCAAGCATACTCTTCTCTAGGAACTACCCGGCGAGTCATCTGCGGGACGGAAGAAGGGCTGCGATATGAATCGAAGAAGAGAGCCCTGTAGGAACTACCAGCGCGGCAGGTACTCTTCTCTATCTCAATTCAGCCTTCCGTTGATTTGCTCATGATTTACTGTGCCCGTCGCGATCGAATCACTGGCCGATTGTTTTTTCGTCTTGTTTTATTCTATTAGGGCACCATGGAACTCGATGCATCGTGAACTGGCGCAGGAAGTTGTCCCTATTTTCTGCCTACTTGAATTTTTAACGTCTTGATGGGATTCATTTGGAATAGAAAATTCTGTTTTTTTTTTCTTGTTTAACAGGAGGTAATGTCTGGATCTATGAAGGGAGATAGTCCAAATGTGTGTATTGGTTGGTGTTACTAATCGTCTGGTTCTAAGTTATTCAGAGTAGATGGATTTAAAGTTTAGTTTCTAATCTAGATCCTGTTAAATTAGAATGGATTATTTTGGTCTAAGTAAAAATTTGATAAAAAAAAGGCTATCACTATGGCTTTGTTAGGGTTCTGTCTGAAAACTGTTTGATTGTAGTTAGACTAATTTCTGGTCAAATAGACTCAGGATGACTACGATCAAAGGGAAATCATTTTGAACACCAAATCTGCATTCTAGATCCACTGGAAAGAGGAGCATTGGATGTTTTACTACATTAACCCGTTCGGAGCAAAGCTAAAAAAGATCTGTAGAAGGGCTTTTTGGTTTTTTGAGATGTGTGCATGTCTGCATGATATAAAATAAAGTTATTTATGTTTTTAAATTATATAGGATGTGAAATAAAGTTGATTAATGTATCAAAAATTGTGTAAAATGTGAAATAAAATATTATTTTAATATTAAAATTTATGTAAGATGGGGTATAAAATATTTTTTATATATTTTTAAATAAAAGAATAATTTTTGGCCATGGCCTTTTTGGTTTTGTTCCAAATGGGACCTAATGTACACAGTTTTATGATACAAACATAAATACTAGATGGTAAAGTTGCTTCCTAGGGCAAACATAACAATTTATAGTAAATACAAGCATAAATTAAACTAAGTGATGTAGAGGCATTTTAGTCATTAGCAGGGGTATCATCATGGTCTTTGCGAATGAGTGTGGATCGCTTCATTATCTACCTCTTTGTGCATAGTTATTTAATCATATTAGTTTGGTCATTTATGATTGGACCCTAAGGCCCTGTTTGGCGCGAGGACCAAATCAGGACCAAAATGATTCTAATTTAAAAAGCAACAATAATAATAATAATAAATAAATTTTTTTAATCATTCTACACAAATTGTAATATAAAGTTAAATTTTTTTATTGAAAATTATTGAGTATGTGAAGTAAAATAATAATTTTATATTACAATTTGTGTAGAATGATTAAAAAATTTATTTATTATTATTATTATTGTTGCTTTTTAAATTAGAATCATTTTGGTCCTGATTTGGTCCTCGCGCCAAACAGGGCCTAATTGTGCCAGTGGGAATGCCCTCTTGGTCCCATCTAGAATCATGCCAAAAAGGACAGCTTTGTAGCTATAACAAGAAAAATCACGTATTAAAAAATTAAAAAATATATTATATTTCATCATACTTTACCATTAAAACTTCACTTTATTTCATGTCCTACACAATTTCAATATATTAATCAATTTTATCTCATATCTTGCATATTTTTAATATAACTACCTAGCTTTATTTTGTATTATACATTCATCTAAAGAAAAGCTAAAAACGAAAAATTTTAGCCATGGCCTTTTTGGTTTTGTTCCAAACGTAACCTAATGCACTTATTTTTATGATACAAATTTGGTTATACCATGAAAGTTGTGGGCTTGCCTTGAGATATGTTTATGATAAAAAATAAAATTAATTATATTAAAAATTGTGTAGGATGTGAAATAAAGTTAATTGATGTATTATAAATGATATAAAATGTGAAATATAGTAATTTTTTTATATTAATAGTTGTGTAAAATGTGATATAAATTAATTTAAGGTCCCATCTGGATTTGAGCCAAAAATGTGACTTTGTAGCCATGGCAAAAAAATCTTTTATTCTATTAAAAAATAATATAAAATTTTTTCTATGTTTTATCATACAAAAATTTTAACATTAAAAAAATTATTTTATTTCACATTGTACACAATTTTTATTACATCAACTAACTACATTTTACATTCTGCTTAATATTTAGGGCAATTACATATACCACTATATGAGATTATATTTACATATTAATCACTCAATAAAATTTATTTACATATATGTCACTCTATAATCTTAAATAGTTAAATATTACATAGACATTATTCAATTTAGCTTCCATTAAGTATAATCAAAATATATATAAAATATTTCATTTATAACATGTATACTACTCTCTTTCTTTTTACCTCCAATCTCTCCCCCTCCCAATCTTTGGTTGTAGTGACATGCTTGACTATGTCTTTACCTTCACCAGCCACCGCCATGTGGCCTCTTCATCCTCTATAACAGCGGTGCCATTGTCAATGTTACATCCCTTAGGCATTCGACGCCCTCCCTTTTCATGTGCTGTCGCAGGCAACGGCCTCCGGTGGGTGTCACTCACTCTTTCTCTCTCTCTCTACTTGGGTGTTTGGGTTAAAGTGGTTAACGATAGTTTATATGGTTTAACCACAGTAATAGTGGTAGTTGTCCCTATTGAACATTGAAAAATATAGAATAGCGCACATGCAAATAAATCTTTCAAGATGGTTAATGTGTAAATATAATTCTGTATATTATATGTAATTATCCTTAATTTTTAATACAACTAACTCTATTTTATATTATGCATACATCTCAAGAAAATCTAAAAAGTGACCACCTCCAGAACATTTTAAACTTTGTTACAAACAGGCCCTAAGTGTCTTGTATGAATTTGGACATGTTTGGGTGTGCTTTATTTTTTGTTCTGTTTGGGATGACTTGGAATTGATTCAAATCTACTTGGTGTTGAAACAAATCAAAATAGGTTAAAAATAAGTGGCCACAGCAGTTCATCAAGTCAGACGTCAATCAATCCACCACCTACCAATTGCTCCATCGATCTGGCCTTCGAAACCATTGTCGTTGGATTATCCAAATTGTCCATCATCAGCCCAAATTGGTTTGACAGCTTGAGAAATCAGCTTACTTCCCAAATGTTTCTCCATTATCTGAAGTTCTTGCTGCTCTTCCCACTACTTGGTGATGTGAAAATGAGGCTAGAGCTTTATAAATGAACCCTATTTTCATTCATGATGGATGTTTGTTGATGATTTGTGGAAACTAACAAAAATAGAAGAAAGAAGTGCTTTCTTCCACGTTTCAGTCATTCTAGCATAGTTGTTGCGGATTAGCCTCTGGAATTGCAGAGTGGTTGCAAGCTGCCACCCTTGGTTGCCATGAAGGTTCTATAGGTGCTTGGGCTTTGTTTCCATTCATTTCTTTAGTTATCGTTGTTGTTTTGCATTGTTCATCTATAGTTTCCATCTTATTTATGAAAACATCATCTGGCTATTTTCTCAAGTAAATAATGAATCTAATCTTGACATATCTCTGAGAATTTTGTGCTTGTGTAATTTCTTTCACATGCTAATAAGGTTTAGGGTTTAGGGTTGCGTTGGGCAGTCAACAGCCAGCGTAAAATTTGTCGAATCAATCATGACATGAATCTTTTAGAAAATTGCGCTAAAGTTAGGACGTTCCCTGGAAGCGACGTGCTGTATTGCCTGAATACAATGATGTGGGGCCCACATGACCACGCAGCAGAAGAGTGGGGGCCTAATATATGACATGGGATGCGAGCCTGACCAAATAATTTCTCCATTTCTTGAGCCTCCACTCTCTTTTGACAAATTTCAACCAATTTTATTTTACCAATGCTTCTCATCATGCTTTAGGGCCCCTGAAACTTGCGTGGACCTATTATGACATTCTAGTTTATAGTTTCTCTTTCCTTGAGCCACCAAATACACCAGTATGACTTGTTTCAGAGGATATTATTGTGATCAAATTACTCTCACTTTTGATGGAGTACTACACAGATTACTTATTGGACGGATAAGACTACTATATATTAAGGACTTGCAGATAACACATGTTATGTTGGCTTTTTCCTACTCTACCACAAGCGGACCTACACATTTCGTTGATGGAGTTAAACTTTTGAAGTTGGGGAGAATGTTGCAGGGGTATTTCAGTCATTGATAGAGACATCAATATGATCTTCACATCCAAGTGTAGATTGCTTCATTATTTTTCTCTATGTACATAGTTGTCCTTTGTCTTTGTTTGAACTATGTTATTTGGGGGAATTTATCATATTCATGGGAATGCTTACTAGATATCTTGTATGAGTTTAGATCATGTTTAGGCGTGTTTTATGTTTTGGTTTTTGTTTGGATGGCTCGTACATAGTCCATATCAAATTTAAGCTGAAATGGATCAAAACAGTCGAACATTGGTGAAAATGGGATATTACACTTCATTGGGCTATTTCAAGCACTTGATGTCAATTAATCCGTTACCCACTAATTATTTTGTCTATTGAGTCTTCGAAACTATTGCTATTGGACTATTTAAATTGTCAGGCACCTACCCAGTTGTTCCAAACCATTTGAGGAGGGGGAAAGAGAGGAGGGGAGACAAAGGGTAAAATTATAAATTTAGATAATTTTAATAATAAAAATATTGAAAAAGAACCCAATTGATAATTTTATCAAAATTTGGAGACCCAAATGTTAAAAATTTAAAACATTGGATTTGCTTGATATTATGCCATAAGCTCAAGGACCTGAATGTAATTGACCCTTAATCATATACAAGGGAACATCTCACGATAAATTCACAAATTGTCTTTTAAAACTGTGAAATGCTTGGACGTTGCATAGTGCTTACATACTTCTTTCAATTGTTAATAGTATTGCTCTTTATGCGTTGAATTAACTCATAGTTTAATGTATGGGGGATTATTTTTCTTAAAACCTTGATTTGTTTCCTATTTCTTCGAAAGTTTGTTGAATTTACATCGAACAATTAAGAACTCAAAATTTCATGTGATTTGTAAAATAAAGAGCATAATTGGAGAGATTATTTATTTCTTCTCACATTTTTCACGTTTGCATGTTTAGGAAAACTTACATTTTAAATAGGTCATTTGCTATTAGTTGCATTGTAAAGCTTAGTTTAAAATCTCGCAATAGGGCATTTTTGAGTCTACACTATACTTATTTGACCATGGTGGCTAGGACACTTGGGGAAACCAGGAGGGTTGTTTAATTTTGATAACAAAAACGTGAAAACAGTCAATTTTTGAGTATTTGTTTGATGAATTATTTTAATGATTTGATTACCAATTGTTTTGTAGAATTAAATCATTCAAAAGTGGTGGGGACACCACGACCAGCAGTTAATTCATTTTTGATAGAGTTTATCGTCGACGGCCAAGACTTGGTTGCATTTCTTCGATCTAGTTCGATTGATGATCACAAGCAATTTGGAAAGATGGTTGCTGAGGACTACTGGCATAGTGGATTAGAAATCTCTTTATTCATTTTGAATCTAATGGAAAATTTCATTTTGTGATGATTTTTATTTCTTATAGTTATTTTGTATTAGTTTTTTTCTATTTTATAGTTATTTTAGGCATGGTGTCTAGTATTTCTTCGTTTGTTTAAAAAAATTATATTATGTTATATTTTTCTGTTATTGCATTGATTTTGTAGAGGTCTATATAAACGTCTCCTTGATCATTGTTTTTGGGTAATGCTGAATAAAAAATTATTGCCTTTTCTTTTAGGATTGTCTAATTCTGAATTAAATTGATATCTTGGATAGGGAAGGCCTTAGAGCTTGAGTAAGAATCCTTAAATCTCACCCGCTCAAGTTCACATCCTTGAAATTCGATTCCATCCCTTTTCGCTCCCTCTCAACATTCACTTCACTTTACTCTTCATTCTCTTGATTATTGTCTGCAACTTATTGCTCTTCGCACATCGTCGCTTCCCGTTTTCGCCTATCTTGTCGTCGACTCGTGCCTTGATCATTGTTTTTGGGTAATGCTGAATAAAAAATTGTTACCTTTTCTTTTAGGATTGTCTAATTCTGAATTGAATTGATATCTTGGATAGGGAAAGCCTTAGAGCTTGAGTTAGAATCCTTAAATCTCACCTGCTCAAGTTCACATCCTTGAAATTCGATTCCATCCCTTTTCGCTCCCTCTCAACATTCACTTTACTCTTCATTCTCTTGATTGTTGTCTGCAACTTATTGCTCTTCGCACATCGTCGCTTTCCGTTTTCGCCTATCTTGTCGTTGACCCGTGCCTTGATCATTGTTTTTGGGTAATGCTGAATAAAAAATTGTTGTCTTTTCTTTTAGGATTGTCTAATTCTGAATTGAATTGATATCTTGGATAGGGAAGGCCTTAGAGCTTGAGTAAGAATCCTTAAATCTCACCCGCTCAAGCTCACATCCTTAAAATTCGATTCCGTCCCTTTTCGCTCCCTCTCAACATTCACTTCACTTTACTCTTCATTTTCTTGATTGTTGTCTGCAACTTATTGCTCTTCGCACATCGTCGCTTCCCGTTTTCGCCTATCTTTTCGTCGACCCGTGAGTTGGTCGCCAACTCTCATACGTTGAGCTGACGTGAAACTCCCACTCGCGCCGATTTTGCCCGTCACGTCGTTGGCCGCACGAGTCGGCGAGCATGCCGACCCCCTCTTCTTCCGCCTTCGCCGAATTCGCCCTTTGCCAAGCACACGCCAGCAACAACGAGCAGCTCGACTCGCCTTCCTTCGCCTGTGTGGCACCCGAGCCAATCGCGCTTCACACCCGCGCCTGCTCACGTGAGTCAATCAGCCTGACGAGGTTGCGGCGCTTGTTTGCACAGAATTTTCGATAAGTCCTTGGATTTATTTCTCTTTTGCGAAATAGTTAATTCTAAGTACTTGATTCTATTGGATTTCATTGCTTGCTTGGAATTGCTCCACTATGTGACCTGTTATTATTGAGCATAATTAATTACTGTTGGTTTATATTGTGTGAATCCTATTTTGCCTTGTCTGATTTATTGAAACCCGAATGGAGTGCTAATTTGGATTAGTAATTTTTCAATTACCTTCAATCCTATTTATTTAAAATTTGAAAAAATTAGCTTCTTGGTCATTACAAAATTAAATTATAAACTTTCTACATTACTTTATGATTATTTTGCTGTGTGGTTTTATTGATCTTTGAACTTGCATTTTCATTCATCTATCTCGTATCAAATAATTTGCAGGTATTAATTTCAGATCATTTGAATTAATCCAGCAACAAACAGATCTGCAGCATTAATAGCTTTGATAACTGGAGACTTAGCTAGTTTTCTTGGTTTGCGTTTCCAACCATTTTGATCATTCAACTTGGAATTTTCTAAGTTAGAAACCAAATAAATTATGTGGTGGTTGGGGTGTAAATGTCCAGTTGAATTCACATCCAATTTCTTTTTTTTTTCAAAATTTCAAGTTTAAGATAGGATTATTTTAGTGATCGTGGATTTAAACCTGAATCAATCATCCCGTAAGGTTTGTTGACTTTGGTGTTTCTTTCCATTACTTTTTGACTGCAACTGTGGAGCATATTTAGGGTGAGTAATACGGGGTGGATAGTCAAGTACTTGTAGTTGTGAAGATGAGAAATGACGTTAGCTTTTGGATATTTCCATCTGGCCTGGCATCTTAGCTTCCGTTGGTCTATTCTGTTCTTTGGGAAGCGCTTTCACTATTACATGATGCATGAGCTTAAGTCCAGGGTTTGTTATGAGCACCAAATTATATTTGCATCTCATGATTCTTTTCTTTTTGTGTTTATGTTTATAGTTGGCATGGTGAATGGAAGTAAGATGCAAAAAAAGGGTGTAAGTTTAACCGAAATTGTTGTTGTTTTTGCTGAAATAATCTTACCCTGGAAGTACTTATTTCATACTTTCTACTTAAGTAATTTGATGTTATTTATTCTAGGAAAAGAACTGTCTTTTCGAATTTCAGGAGAAGAACTGTCTTTTTCATCTCCATTGTCATTTCTCAAATACTCTGAAATTTTATCATATGGTGTAGAAGCTCAATTGTTTTGCCATTCCTGATAATTGAATACTTGTATACATGCAATCCCTTCTTTTCAGCTGTCAGTATGGTGATCGCTGTAAGTTTCTCCATGTGACCCAACAACAACCGAAGTCCCGTCCTTTTGGAACCGTCTCTCAGAGCTTTGCACAGTTCCAGCAGACAAGTCAACAGCCAGAACCCAATCCTTTCGGATTTGGGTCCCAAAGTTCTTCACAATTCCAGCAGACTAGTCAACAGCCAAAGCGCAATCCATTTGGATTTGGGGTAACAAACTCTTTCCAATCAAACATTGTGGGAAATTTTGGTGCCAGGCATCAAAATACTTCTAAGGTAATTACTGGATATTGCTTTTAAACTCGTCTGCATTTCTCTGCTTGTTTTCAATTTATTGTCATTCTTGATATATTATCTATTTCTTAATATACTTAATCACAGTAACTCCAATAAATTTATGCTGCGAAGACGATTGATGCTTATGTCACTAACTTAAAGCATTTTATTAACACCTTTTGCATTATGATTGTCCGGGCCAGGCATTTGAAAATAAGTGGATCCGTCCCACAGCATCTACAAACTCTACACCCTCGCAAAATACACAAGCACAATCAGTTGTTCACAAGTGAGTTCTCATTTATTAGCACGAGGAGTATGTTTCTAATTCTTACTATGGAAATGCTGTAAATGGTTTTTTCTGAGCAAGCTCTTTTGCTGATTCCTTAGGTGCACGGATCCTGAGTCATGTAAACGCCAGATAGTAGAGGATTTCAAGAACGAAGCACCTCTTTGGAAGCTTACTTGTTATGGACACTGGAAATAGTAAGATATCACTTAAGAGCTTTATTATGATGTCATTTGTGAGTTATATAGTCTTCAGAACTTCCATAGAAAGGAAAACCATAGCGGTTATCATAGTCTTTATTGACTTATAATTTTGTACCTTTTCCAGCCTTCCATGTGACATTGTTGGCGATATTAGTTATGAAGAATTGCGGGAAGCTGCGTATGAGGATGCTAAAAGAGGGTTAGCCCTGCAATCAATTGTAAGCTGATTTATTTTTCCCCCTTTCCATTGCATTATCTGATGTTAATCTTACCTCATATCGTTATGATTTTGTGTGGACATGGGCACATTTGTAGGAAGCATGTTCCACTTGGTATTTGATCTTAAAGTTAGCTGATTTACTTTTATTCTCATATTGCAGGTTGAGAGGGAGAGAAACTTGCTGACCTCCAAGTTAGCTGAATTTGATAATCTACTACGTAATCCCTATGTAATAAAGCACTCTGGTCTTACTGAGGTGAACCACTTTCCTGCAAATAACACGACATCGACATTGATAACTCAGAGTAATAAACCCCCTACAGTTTCAAGTTTTAGTCAGCTGGGAACATCCACGACTATTGGCAATAACACAAAGTATGATATTTGCTCAGTTTTCTTTAGTACAACGCTAGCAAGGTTTATTTTGGCTATTTATTTTGATTATCAGCATGTTATATAATTAACGTTATGCCTTCAAAATTTGCCTTACAGTTTTGGAACAGAGTCACCAGGAATTCAATCCTCCATTGGTTTTGGCCATCCTAGTTTTCCTCAAAATAAGAGTCACATTCTTGGTGGAATTGAGAAGAAAATTGGTACTTCAGGTCAGAGGAATTTAGATTTGCTCTTACCATATGTTTCTTAGATGATTTAGACGCAATGTTGTTTTCTTTCCGTTAGAAGAACTTGTCTTTGTCTAAGTTTTGTTTTCTTTATCAATAATATAGCTCCAAAATTTTCTCAGGTAAAAGAATGAATCCTTTAATGTCCCAGGGCAATTAACTATACAGATTGTTTGGACTCACTTGTTATTATGACCTGTTGTTGCCAAATACATTCTGTACTTTCTTAAATGACGCAGTCTTAGTCGTAGACCTATGGTTTTGGCCCATTGGTATGATACCCTGTTTCCTTCAAATTTATTAAACGGAGTTCAATTGCAGGGACTTGTTGTCAAATGTCAATTAACTTTTCAAAAAAGCTCACAATGGAAATGTCAGGCATTATAGGTGATTTTGAGGGAAAGTGGGGTCAGTGGAGCTAATTGGTAAGAGATAGGAAGCAATGTAATGTCCTTGATCTATGCAAAGATAATTGTTGAGAATAATATGTGAATCCCCTAGTTCAGCATTCAATTTAGATATAAAGTAAAAAGGGGTTTGGTAGAGCAGTCCCTAAAATAGTTGTGAAAAGGATGATAACAATGAGGATGAGGAGGAATCTTAAAGAATAAAAAGTACAAAAATTATTTAAACAATTGTAGCTTTTTGTACTAGATGCAGACATTTGTAATGTTACTGTTGGATGACCATGAAGATTGATATATTGAAGTTACTCTGTTGGTGTCCATCATCATTATTATCATCAACATTGTCAATAAAAAAGGTTATCTTGCAAGTCATTTGTCTCTAATGCCTCGTGATTTTCTCAAATCATTGCACTTAATACACAAAAATGGTTATTCTGTTTTTTCCTTATGACAGCTGTTTATAGAGCGTATTTGATCGATTAGGCCTTGTTGGGCAAACTTCAAAAATTAGGCATAAATAATATTTTAATAATATTATAAATTTTAATAACTTTATTTCACATCTAATACAAATTTTAATATTAAAAATCAACTTTATTTCACATCCAACACAAATCTCAATCTTTAAATCAACTTTGTTTCACAACTTACACACCTTCCTATATTAAAATAAATTTCTTTCCCATCAGCTTTATAAAATAAAATATTTTCTCTTTTTTATGTAAAATTAACATTCAACCAAACAAGGCCTTAAGGAGAAATTGTTGACAAAGGTGAGTGTGAACTTGGTTACAGTAGATATCATGTGGTGGAACAAAGAGGTTTAAAATTAAGGGAAATACTATAAAAGGCTAGTGAAGTGCCATGATGATGAGGCTTATGAATATTATAAAAGAGAGGAAGAGTAGTGAGGAAAATTTTTGGAAGATCTATACGAAAGTTGGAAAATAAAGGAGGGGAAAAGAAAAAGAGAAGAAGTGCCGAGTTTTGAGTAATTGAGATGCATTGATATTAAAGTTAATAATATTTTGGTGAAAGATGAAGATATCCAAGAGAAGATAAAAAACATCAAAATAATCTTGGAGATCATGTCAAAAAATAATAATCTTGGGAATCCAAGTACTCTCAAAGAAGAAAGGAAGGATAATTGCATGCAAGAGATTAGAGTCTCAATATTAAAATGGCTTTAACCTCTTTGTTTAGCCTGTTTAATATTAACCAAACATGTGACATCGCCTATGAAATTTAATATTGAAAATTAATTATATTTCACATCATATACTTAATTTAAAATAAAAAATTAAACTTTATTTTACATCCTACACATATACTAAAATAATAACTAACTTATATTATATCCCAACATAATAACTAACTCTATTTTACATCATTTACAACTTTCAATAAAAAATATTTTTATTTAAGTTTAATTTTAACTTTTTTAGAATTAATTTTTGCAAACAAACAGATCAAAGAATATAAAGTGCAGTAAGATTCTATGGACTTGATGGGATCCCTATCAAAGAAAGGAAGTATACAAGTGATATTCGTGCTAAATAGCTTACTGTGCGCTCTTAGGAGATGAGCAACCGACGAATGCACTAGACATATCAGATTTAATCAAAGAGGCTCTCCCTACGTGACGTAATTTTGCCCATAACTAAATATAATTTGCCAATACAAGCTGGTCAAATTTATTGTTTTTTTATTATTATCTTATTTTACCTCTAGACTTTGGATTCATATTTTGAGTTATTTCAGGAAGTTTTGGCAGCCAAAAACCAATGCTGGGATTTGAAAATTTATCAGGACCTATCAATTCTGGCAGTAACAATGGTTTCATGGCCATGGGAAGTGAGCGATCCCTCTTTCCTTCAATCTCACCTGCATTTACCAATAGCAGCAGCAATCAATCATCAGTTTATTTGGATGGCCTTAAACCTAATTCAAGTGGAGTAAAACAAGCATCTGCAGTGTAAGTTGGACTAATACCCGTTAGGCTAATATTGCATAGGAAGGCGAGAGTGGCATCTTTTATTACATATAAAAGAGCAAAGTATAATATTATTACCTACATGGGCTGCTGCATTTTACCTTTTGTTCTATATTCATTCATCAAAAAGTCTGAATCTATCATGCTAAAATTTCGTCTTATATGATGCTAAAAAATCTATCTTTTAGCAAAAATTGTAATTTGGTCCCTCCATTTTTGATAGTTTGAACCTTAAATCCTAACTCCTTCCGCAAATTATTATTTAGTTACTTTAATTTGCATATTATTAATTTTTTGTCTTAATTTCTTACAATAAAAATTTTATTTACAATTTAGTGCTCATATTTCTATTAGACTTGATTTTTAGGTTCTAAAAACTTATAATTTGCTCCCCGATATATCGTAGTTTTGGACTTAGGTTTTTCTCTGATTTCTTTTGGCCTTGATTTTTGGTCCTAATTCCTTAAAATAATATTCATAATTTGATTCCTCAATTCCTCTTAGTCTTGGTATTATGGTCTTTAAAAATTACAATTTGATCTCTCGATATATCTTAGCATTTATTTTAAACCTAAAAAATTATAATTTGATACCTTGACTTTTCTGTCTTGATTTTTGAGTCGTGAATTTTTACAACGAAAATTTTTACATGTTTATATATATAGGTATATATATATATAAAGTGTGAATCTCTCTGCTAAACATTGTCCTATCTGATGCCAAAAAATTGTTTTAAGCAAAAAAGTTATCATTTGGTCCTTCCATTTTTCTTTGTTTTAATCTTTTGTTCTAATTCCTTATGATTTAGCCTGCTGACTTCTTTTAGACTTTGTGTTATGTATTAATAACTTATAATTTGCTCCCTAATTTATCTTAGTCATGGATTTAGGCTCTAAAAAATTATAATTTGGTTCCCTAGTTTCTTTTAGTCTTAGTCTTAGCTCATAAATTCTATCAATAATGATTATACTTTGATTCATTGATTTCTCTTAGTATTGGTCACTCAATTTCTCTCAAGGTCTTATGCCCTAATTGTCTACAACCAAATTTTATTTGGTCAGCTGTGACTTTAGGCTTTGTTTTAGGCCCCGTATGTTCTATGAAATTATAATTTGATCCTTCAAGTTCTTTTAGTGTTGATCTTAGGTCTTAATTCATTGAAACATAAATTATAATTTGATTCATCGATTCTCTTAGTCTTGGTCTTAGTTGCTAATCACTAGCAATGAAAATCATAATTTGATCCCCTGACTTATCTTGGTCTTTATCTTTAGTTTTAGGAAACTATAATATGGTATCTATGAAGCATGGACACCTCAAGAACCATGCCGTGTCCGTGTCGGACACACGGACACTTGGGGACACGCGAGGACACCCAGGGACACCGTGTCGGACACGCCACATGGAGTGTCCTAATAAAATAATATAAAAAAAAAATTAAAGGACACTTCTTGGACACACGAGGATACTTCAGGACACCTTAGGACACTTCTGAGACACTTCTAGGGCCTTGTTTGGTTGAAGTCAATTTTTTTGCTCAACACAAATTTCAATTATAAAAATTAACTTTATTTCATATCCAACGCAAATACGAATATTAGAATTGAAAGTGTTTCACAACCGTATCCTCACGTATCTGTATCCTACTTTTTTAAAATTTATCATATTGCTATATCAGTATTGTATCATATCTGTATCATCGTATTGTACTCATATTTCATAAATTTTACCCAATATAAGTCAAAATTCTAAGTTATCCAAGTTAAATCAAATTTCTTCCTTTTTTGTTGCCCTTAAGTCTTTCGAAAATGAACCAATCGCAAAAAATTTAGAATTCTAGCTTCACCTTTATTCTTCTTTCATCTTCAACACTGATAGCTTTTACTTTCTCTTATTATCGTGCTCATTGTGATTGTCCTAATAAGCAAAATTGTATTTTCTCTTACTCAAAGTGAACACTAAATTTATATCTCAAATCTTTTTAATATCGACGGTGTTTGTTCTCAAGTTCTCATCTTGATTTTATGATACTTCAGTACTATTTACAAGTTGTTTATACTTAAAAATTTAAGTTTGTATCATATTTTATATTTTTTTTAAGTATAAATTGTTAATTTTATTATTGTATTTGGCGTGTCATGTCGTGTCCGTGTCCTATATTTTGGAAAATCACCGTATAGCCGTGTCGTGTCGTGTCGTATACCGTGTTCTCGTGTCGTGTCCGTGCTTCATAGTATGGTATCCTGACTTTCTTATCTTAGTCTTAGGTCTTAAATAATTAAAATAATAATTATAATTCAATTATCTGATTTTTTTATTCTTGTTTTACATTCTAGGAAATTATAATTTGGTATTCCAATTTTTCTTATTCTTAGTCTTAGATCCTAAATACTTATAACGGTAATTATATTTTGGTTCCCTAATTTTACATAGTCTTGATTTTAAGTACCAACTCCTTAAATTATCTTCTAACAAAAATCACAATTTAGTCTCGTAATTTCTCTTAGTCTTACTCCTAAGTTATAATTGCTTACAGCAATTATTATAAGTTTGTCATTGATTTCTTTTAGTCTTTATCTTAGGTCATAAGAAATTATAAATTAGTACCCCAACTTCTCTTGTTCTTGATCTAATGTCCTAAGAAATTATAATTGGTTCCTTAATTTCTTTTAATCTTTCCTGTAGGTACTAAAAAATTATAATTTAGTCTCCTGATTGCTTTTAGTCTTATTCTTAGATCCTAATTCCTTTCCTATTAATATAAAATTTATAAATGTTATCATACAATATTAGAATAAATTTTATGCTAATAATACTTACTAATATATGTTTTTAAGTTAAAGCATGTGCAACATACATAACAAAAATTGTTTTAATATTGCACATACATAGAACGTGCTATAGACTAGTTAAACTCAAAAGTACTTGTTTAACTTTCAACAAACATATGTGCATAGATTCTAATAAAGGCACATGCAATCCAACGTATGTTAATAAGCATTGTTGGAAGATTAGAATTGATGTATCCCTCTTTAATTGATAGTAAGTTTGATGTTATTTGAAGATATACATATTTAAAACATTTTTGTGATTGTTTTACATTATTTATGCAAGATTTTAATCTTATATCAAGATCATCCATGTGTCACATGAGAACACCAGAATGAACCATCTAAAACTAGACTACACAATTCTAAAACAAAAATATCAACAAGAAGAACTGAGCCAAGCGAATATCTCAAACCTCATGGAGTATAAAGTTGTTGTAGGGTTTCACTCCTTTCAACTTGGGAACTCCAGAGATGACAATGTGGGTTTGAGGGGTTTAGGGTGTGATCTTTGTAATCATTTTCTTGATACTCTTAAAGAATAGTGAAATTTCTCCTAGTGTGAACTATAGTTTTTCCATGGATTTAGAATTTTCTGTGTAAATTTGTATTCCTTTCTTTTTTTTAATATTTGCATTGGATTTTCTCGCTGCTTGTTTTCTTTTCAATATGGAACTGTGCTTTCATGTTATGAGGAATCTATCTTCTTAATATTTAATAGATTACATATAATAATAATAAAAAAATTTGTGCCAAAACCCTTTTCCACTGATTAGTTTTGTATGTTTCCAATTCATCAAAAATAAAAAAAATTGTGCCAAAACCCTTTTCCACTGATTAGTTTTGTATGTTTCCAATTCATCAAAAAGATGATTGCGAACTAAATATCAGGTTATTTATGAATTTTGAACTGCAATGTTGTTGTTTTATGCTTGATACAAGTGGAAGGCATGATAAACAAAAGGAAGAGGATTTGAATGCAAGTAATATTACTTATTCTCACACATCAAATGCTAACCACTCTATGATCTGCTTCTTTTGCAGGACTATTTACGTTAATTTTCTTAACTTGTTATTGTGAACTTTTGAGTTGAATTTCCATGTATATTGAAATTAATTTATCTCATCGTATTTTATCCCTGCTGTTAAACATTAGTTTTTGAGTCAACTGTATGAGGAAAAGCCACTGTTTGCTTCTACATGCAAGCATTAATGCCCCAACTTGCGGTTAATTTATTTTTCTCGTAATCTTGTTGGCCAAAATATACTAAATTCCCATATGGAGCATTAATTTAGTAATCATTATTTGTACACTAATGAATGATGTTTACAAACTTCAGGGACGAGGAAGATGGTGCTGATGATAGTATCTGGCTGAAGGAGTGGGATGTTGGAGAGGTGAGAAAAAAAAATATATTTAGAACATAAAATTCTCTTTTTTTTCTTTTCATTTTTGCTTTGTTTCTATAAATATGATTGCTAGCAAAACTAAGCCCATCTGTTTTGAGATGATTGAATATAATTCTGCTATAAAACAAAATTTGGTCCTGTCTAATGAAGTTTTTTTCGGCTTTCCTGATCCGGCCCTTAGTCTCAATAGGAGTTATTTATAGTCACTAATTCAATCCCAACAAAACATCATGGTCTGTGACCCAATATCAAATAATTTGATACAATCTCATCAGTGATAGGATTAAGGGAGTGTTTGGTTTAATGTTGTTGTGATGTTATGTATTTCATGTTATTTAGAGAATATAATTATTTAGTTTGATTACATACAAAAAAAATTATAAAATCACCACTTTAAAGTGACTGGTACATGTGACTTTCAATTAGACATCATTTAAATATCACATCTTATCTGAGTAGATCAGTGATAATAGAGAAGCAGTTCGAATAGGGAACTGAGGATCTAATTCTACGGTGCAAGAGCCCGAGGCTATGATTTTTTGAGTAAATAACTTTTAATCCTGAAGTCGTACAATAGTTAACATTTTAATCCATAATATAATAACATTGAATTAAACAAACAAAAATTACTATATGACATTAACATTTAAGTAATGCTAGCATCTATATTACATTTGAATCAAACTGTTTTTCTTTAGGATGATTATATTGTTATTGATGACCAAACATTTTTTTTTTTATTTATTTTAAATTTCAGCATAAGTTCAATCTAAACCAAATGAGGCCTAGTGCAGAAAATCTCTTCATTGTAATGCTGCTGCTTCTTTCTAACAATCATATTTTGTTTTTCAGATACCAGAGAAGGCACCTCCTGATAGAGTGTGTGTAGACCTTAGACAACAAACCCCTATCAGATAGTGTGCCTCCTGAAGAAAAAGATTTTAATGGCAGCAATCAAGAGGAAGAGTTCTCCTCTTTTAATATCCACAACTAACCTGAATCACCATCACTAACCTGGATCTGGATCTGGATCTGGATCGACCTTATCGTTGACGTTCATCCCTTTTAACAAGCATCAACTTCGAGCAATTCAGATTTCAACACAGCATTTAAATTTTTTTTCTCCAGTCTTTTCTACTGGTTGATTCGAGTTCATATTACCTAACTAATTGAATGTGTTGAACTTTACATGTAATTTTGTTGCTCCTGACAAATAAACATGCAGCTGAATGCAGATGTATATATTTACTTTTTTTTAATCTTTTTCTACATGTGTATGAATTTATAGGTCTTCTCTTATTAGAATAATCAACATGTTTGTTGCCCAAATTGCTTTGCAATATTTCTATGGAATGGGTTAATAACAATTAGTTCATTTTAATTGGGGCTTATATGTAATTAAATTATTTTGGTAAAGTGTAAATAAATGTTTTTGATATTAATTAAAGTATTTAATTATTTTTTTTAATTGATAGATTAAATTAAATTTTATCTTTATTTAAAATATTAATTTAATATTTTAAATTAATTAAATTAATTGATTAGTAAAAAAAATTATTTAATTTTTTTATTAATATCAAAAAGGTTTATTTACGTGTTATTTAATAATAAAAAATTAGTTTGGTTAATTTAGAAATTAAAAAAATTTAACTATATAAGAATTTAATTGCTATTAAAGTCCTGTTTGGCATGATTAAAATCAGGATTAAAATAGTGAAATAAAGTTAATATTTTTATTAAAAATTATTGAATATATAAAATAAAATAATATTTTTTAATATTAAAATTTGTGTAGAATAATTAAAAAAATTTATTAATTATTATTATTATTATTATTATTATTATTATTATTTAAATTAGTATTATTTTGATTTTGATTTTGATCTTCGTGTTAAATAGGTCATTATGAAATTTATCTTAAATTTGCAATAATATTTCAAAATGAAAAATTTTTTGTAAAAGAGTACTTCAATGTCATTTAATTATAAGATAAGATATAAAATATAGTTGATTGTTTTTATATTAGAATTTATATTGGATGAGATATATAATTAATTTTAATTTTTAAAAATTTGAGAAAAATAATTTTCCAAGTCATCCTAAATATTTTGGGTGAGCTATGCTGTAGTTTAATTTAGATTTGAATCGACTAATTTGACTTTAGTTTAAATGCTCTCTTAAAATTTGTAGTGATTAATTTATAAAAGCATGAGATTTGTAATGATTAATTTTTTTTTGTTCATAAAAAAACTTTCTTCTTAGAAAGAAAAATATTGCTGCATAATTTTTTTAATATAAAAAATATTTACATACTTTTTAATATTTTAATATGAAAAATTATTAGTTAGATTTTTAGGATGGTCATTCCTACGCTAATATTTTATATATAGAATGTATATGTGGAGCTTCTTCTAGTCCAATGAAATACGAGCTTGCTTGAAATCATACAAGTTTAAATGCATACCACTATAATTTTTAAATAAGATGAAATAATTATAATATTTACAATAAAAAATTATATATATATATAACACATTATGTAAAATATTAGCATAGGAATGACAATTCTAGAGGTCTAATAGAATACAAAATCAATATTATTTTATATTTCACATAATTTAATGTTAAATTTAATTTTATTTTATATTTTACAAAAAATTTAATACTAGCATAATTTTATTTTATATTTTACATAAATAATATATATTTTTTAATTAAAAAAACTCTCCAATCAGATGAGGCTTTAAATTTATTATGAATTATTATTTTAAATTTAATTTTTTCTTTCATTCGTTCATTGATGAACATAAATTTATTATTAAGATAATAAAATACACGTGTGTATATATAGAGAGAGAGAGAAAAGTAGTTTCATTTAAATTTATTATAAATTTCTCCGAATATTTGTTTGAAAATATTAGTCAAACTAAAGTATTAGTAAAATGTCTCAAAACTTATAGGCTAATATAAAATATTTTTCAACCTAACTGTAATTTAACCGTGAAATTATTAACTCAAGCTCCTCTAAAAAATTAAATTTAAAAAAAAAATTTAATTATTTATATTAAAATTTAAAATTATACTAGTTATACACACATTATCATATAACAGATATTTTGATCATAATGAATACAAATTTACGAACAGATAATAAATAAATATAATAATATATTAAATATATTATTAATATTTGAAAATAAAGATCGAATTAAGTTAATTGGATTTGATTATGAGTTATGGCTCGACTTAAAAAACTCGAGTCAGCTCGACTCAAGCAACTATCGATGTTCGAGCTCAATGTGGACTTGACATTGGCATGATTGGGTCATGTTCAAGGCAGAATGTGTCAGACTGAAGCCAAGTGCAGTAAATTCATGATTTTTGTAGGACACGTGTCGAACAAGCAGTGGAACAGATGGACTCACACTTGTTCTTCGCTCCACACATTTGATCCCAACTGAAACGTACGCAAGAAAAACCGAACACTGATTAGACGTCTCCATCTTCTCTCCTCTCTCATTAAAACGTTTTGATGAACCCCCAAAAGCATTAAATATTATTTTATTAATATTTTAAATGTATCATAAATTTTAATTATATTATTTTACATATAATATAAAAAATTATACTTATTGCATATATTATATTTTTTTAATATTAAATTAATTTATTTATCAATAAATTTTTAAAATATTTTTTTTCTTCCTAAAAATTAACCCTCCAATCAAAGAAAAGTACTAAGGCTCGAGTAAACAATCGTGAGAATTGAATAGAATTAAATCTGACCCAAATATTTTATATCGATTTTAGAGATGCAAAAAGTGCATGACGTTCCAATCTAGTTCGAGCTTTAGCTTAATTTGAAATTCGTTCAAATCATTTTGTGTTATAAAAATTTATTTTATATTTTATTCTATATAAATTTTAATATTAAGTAATAATTTTATTTCACATTATATAATTTTTTATATATTAATTTCTGTTATTTTTATATCTTATATCATTTTTTATATAATTAATTTACTCTTTTTTTTAATTTAATCATAATTTTTGGCTGCTAAACAACGAGCTTCAAATAGTTCAGCACAACAGTAGGAAATTTTTCAAAATTGTATTTTCTAATTTTTAATCTTTAAAACAATTACAATATGAAATATAGTATAAGTTTAATATAGGATATGAGAAAAAAAATATATAATTTTTATACGCTTTTATCTTTATTATCAGATTTGCATAAATTTTTAAAATTATTATTTAGTATAAAATATATTATAACTCTTTTAATTGTAGAACACTAGAGCTTATGGTATTTTAAAGCCTCAAAAACTAATTCTTCAATTATTTTTAACAAAAAAAATTAAATTTTACGTTAGTAGATTGACATTCTTCTCTCAATTAATTATTCAAGGCCTTTTATTTTTTTGTCAATTATTTGTAATAATTAATAGTAAAAAAATATTTTAAAAATAAAAAAAAATTAGTGCGTCTTAGAATTAAACTAACAAAAAATTATTACAGCTTCCGTAAAAGAATAAAAAATACTAATAATTCTTCAAGCAAAAGACTTTATAGTAATTTTTAAAAAAATGAAAAATTAGGATATGATAAGATTATAAAATTGAAAGATTAAGTTAAACATTCTATGCTAAATCAAGATTCATAGGAATGAAATTCCATGTTATCTCATTATTTAACTTGAATTTTTATTTTTTTTTATTCAAAAATTTTTTATTTTTTTATTCAAAAAAAAATTATTTTTTGCAATGCCAAAGTTTTTATTACTTGAGATATTGCACATCAAGCATAAAAACTACTCTATTACATCCTTAAAATTTTTAATTCTGAAAAGTTGATGCATTGGGGTGTGAGTTTGATTTTTGGGAGTAAATTTGTCAAAATTAGTAATTTTGAGTGTTTAACGTGTAAATTTATATTTTTGAAGATAAAAAGCATCGAAAGATCAAATCTTTGACGATTGAGAGCGTAAAAATGCAAAGTTTCTTGAGTCCCTCTTTCTTCCGAGCCCAACTTCCAATGTGGTCGACGGCCGTGAGCGAAAGAACGGACAAAAATGGAGGAATTTTTAATCCCAAACTCGCGGTAATCCTCCAGTACCAACCACGAGCTGCGCACAAACTCAAGTGACAGGGAGCAGAGGCAGAGCAGGCAGTTGAAGAAGAAGAAACCCATAATAAATAGAGATAGCTCTACCATTCTGCTATTTTACCTCGGAGAAGCAGCAGCTAATAACAGCCATCAATGCCGTCTTGAACCCCCTTCTCTCCTGCCGCTTATTTGTGCGGAAGTCCTTGTTGTTGGGTCCCGGAAGATTGAAGACCCAGACCCTCTTCTTCAAGCTCTAACTGTTCGGATTCTGATGGATGACAGCGGCGGCGGGAAACCGTCCTGCTCCGCCGCGGTTCAGGAGCTTCCCTTCCCGTTCTCGCCTTGCTTTGGTGGGTTGTGGGAGAGGGAAGATGGGTTTTCAAGAGCAGAGCAGTTTGGGGCTGCGAAACTCCCGGATGCTGACATTGACCCCCATGTGTGTGATATTGACGTAATTTTCTGTTTCTCTTTTTTCATTTAGGGTTTTGTCGATTAGGGTTCGAGGTTGCTGATTTAGGGCGTTGATGCAGGAGGTGCGGCAGGAATTGTCCATGCCGGCTGCTCCACCTCCGCCTCGCTGCTGTTCCAGGACGAAGAGGAGCAGAGCAGCTGAAGTTCACAACATGTCGGAAAAGGTGGCTGGTTAATCATTTCCTCTATGGTTCTATTTGCTGTTGTTCTGATTTGACTCTTCAATCTGCCATTTCTCCGTGGTAGAGGAGGAGGAGCAGGATTAATGAGAAGATGAGAGCGCTGCAAAATCTGATTCCTAATTCGAACAAGGTGGGTGGTTCTCTTCGCTTTATGTGATGTTTTAGTTAGTTAATTGTGTACTTGAATCTTGAACAGACGGATAAGGCTTCAATGCTTGATGAAGCCATTGAGTACCTGAAGCAATTACAGCTCCAAGTGCAGGTTGGTGGATTATATAGCTTAATATTTAATGGCAAACTGCTCAAAGCTACTTGTAGAGTCCTAGGGCTGCAAATGAAGAGAGCATTCGATGAACAACTCAATGATCGGTTTGACAAGAGTTTGCTCATGTTCAATTCGTCTTGATTAACAAACAAGCTTGAATATAAGTTTAAAAGCTCAATTCATAAATGGATGATTTTGAACGTACTAGCATTTTTTTTGAAGTAAAAAATATTAGCATTTAGCTTATTAATGTTTGTGAAAAGTTCATATGATGCTCATGAACAGTTCATATGATGCTCATGAACATGCTCGATTATAATGCTTGATCTAATATTCTTTTAGAGATTTTAGTATATCTTATTTATTAATAAGAAAAAAATTCATGAATCATAATAATAAACATGTTCATTTATCTATAATTTTCATGTTCGTGAACTCAAATATATATGAGCTCGTTCATGAATACATTAGTGAGCTCATTCGCAAATCATATAAACCAAGTCCAAACATGCTTTTATGTTTGCGAACTAAGCTCGAATAAGCTCAAAACAAGCTCGAGCTTGAGCTCAAGCTCGGTTTTAGTAAACGTACGTGAATTTGAACAGACCACTATTCAGCTCAGCTCTATTCATTTACAACCCTAAAGTGTACTTGGACAAATATTGTTTTAATTTGGTTTTTGGTTCTATTTAAGTTTTTCCATTTCTTTTAAAGTGCATCCTATACTCACAGCTTGAACTTTGCTTACTGTTACGAATCATACCACGAGCATATGTGAAGAGACTCCACTGTTGATGTGAAATGGGGTTATTAAAGAGAGGTTCTAGTAGCTATTTCTTCATTTCACTTGAGATAACAAACATCATATGCTTTGCTGAATTGTGCTACAGCTAAAAATGATTGCTAGTTGATATAGTAGGAAGGAGGAAATAGAAGCTATGGATTTCCTAATCTGTTCCCTAACCTTGAAGTGAGAGGCTTAAAAAACTAATGTAGTAGGCAAGATTAGGGAATTAATACTTTTCCATTGTTTGAGTACCTTTTATTAGACTGAATTTTGTTGGAAATTAACATCATTATTGCAGCTGTATTACAGCCTACTTAGTTGATACTCAGATGTTTCACTAGAAATTGAGTGATTTGATGGATTCAACTTGCAAAGGGAAACTTTCTTTAGTTTAATTTAAGTTGGTATATGGCTTATTACTTTATTACTTCCAGGTGCTTGAGGTCAGGCACCACTTGCATGTAGGTTCAATTTTTTAATTTGCTTCAATTGGGGTCCCTGCTCCGAATATTTTACAACTGTGTCCATCCTTGACAATTTTTGTTTACTAAGCATGCAATAATCAGCATGCCCTTGGTTAATGCTCCTTAAACCATCCATCCTCTTTTCGAGAAATGAAAAATATATGAAATAATATAAAACTGTAATCTATTGTCAATGAAATAAGAAAATAGCCTAGGTTATTGCTGTTGGATTTTCCTTGATTGGTAGCCAGCAAGGGAACAAGAAGCAAAAGGATTTGGATTCATGGTGTAATGTTTTAAAGATAGAGAGGTAGTGGCATTTACTTTTCTATACAAATGCACATCCTATTTGGCAAGTTTCAGAATTAATAGAATTATAGTAGAAAGATATTTTCTGTAAGTTGTTACCTGAAGTTATCTGCTGAGTTTGGGGATCTTATTGTAGCCTCAAAGTAACAATTGGGCACCAACTGAATCAATTTGAAAAGTTGGGACGTCCGTGCAAGCGGTGCCCGAACAAGAAACCACGAACACCTATATGATATAATATGTCCTGTCATATTGTGTACCTATGTTCCTATATTGTTTTCATACTTCCTAGGTGCTTCTACAATATTAAGTAAAAGTTTTACCAAGTTACGCCATCATGTAGGTATTTATCATTTAATTTTTTATATTTCTTTTTATTTTTTTGTTTCTAATCAATGAATTAAGTTTTTTTTATGCTTCATGTATGTTCTTAAATACAAATGGCTTCTTGTGTTGTTAAACATGCAAATTATTTTATCACTTTATTTTTTATGTCTTGTTGTATCCATGTCTTATTTTCTAAATTTTTTAAATCATTGTGTCATGTTATGTCCCAATGTCTTTGTATCATGTTCGTACTTCCTAGTGCCCAGCCTTATATAGAACTGGAAGTAATTAATATAGAGAGGTAAAGTACATACTATTCAAAAAGTTACAGTTGGACAAATGGTTAGATATACATCATTCTATCATTGTTGGTGATATTTTACACAACTATGATATTTTTGGTTCCATTTCTTAAGAGAATCGAATTTGGCTAAACGTGATGTTTTAGTAACTTTGAGCTATCATTGCCATGATTAGATAAGGTGCTTTTGGTAAATCAGTTGATGCATATGCAGCTATTGTTTGTTAAATTGGTTTAATCAATGTTTATGGCTACTAATATGGATATCAAAAAATGCTACCAAATTAATAATTTATGACTTTATGAAGTTTTCCATATTCATTTACTAGCCTTTTAAAATATTTCTTAGCATAAGGTTGCACAACTTGGGCAGAGACTATATTAATATGTGAATAATGCTACATAACTCCCACAACTAATCCCTCAAAGGTTCTAGGACCTTTGGGTATTAGTCTTATTTTTTAATTGACAGGATAGTACATTGTACCTTCTCCTAAACTATTGGCCAATGCTAATACGCAAAGGTCCTAGAACATTTGGGGGCTAGTTTTGGGGGATCCATATCATTTTCCTTTATATTTTTGCACACAAGAATGAGAAATTTATTTATTACTACTAATCTTAT
This sequence comes from Apostasia ramifera, assembly GCA_019297695.1. Taxonomy (NCBI): domain Eukaryota; kingdom Viridiplantae; phylum Streptophyta; class Magnoliopsida; order Asparagales; family Orchidaceae; genus Apostasia; species Apostasia ramifera. The sequence continues at coordinate 62,783 of JAEMOT010002498.1, read as the reverse complement.
GCACCAACCTTTAGGTTTATTTGTGTATGGGGTGGGTTTGATCCATCATGACCAATCTACAACCTACCCAGAAATATATAGCATGAAAAAGCACACTTCTAATTGATTTTATACCATGTAAGTACTATAAAGTATATGCTTTATTTAATCAAAGTTAAACAAGCTAGAGAATTAATAATTAGAATGATAATCAGAAATTGAAAAATAAGAAGAATTTTGCATATAATGCACCAGTGTGTTATATTTAGTAGGGTTAATTACTCTTAGTTCCTTGAGCTTAGTGTGTCATTTCACATAGGCCCATTTACTTTGAATAGCTTCACTTAGGTCCCGGAACTCAATCTTTGTCTTTAGAGGGAGGGATGGAAGGAATGACCTCTGCGTTCTGCCCAGTGCTTCCATTTCTTCAGATCTACTATTATATGGGAGTGATGAGGAAACAGCGTTCATGAGAGAGAAAAGGTATAAAATTTGGTTTTTTCTCATTCAAAACAGTTAGTTTTTCAAAATTGTTAGTAAAGGCCTTAGGTGAAATGATCCAGAAAATGTGAAACAACCCTGGGTATGAATGGGAAAATTTCATATCCATTCTGTCCCATTACAAATCACATGTAAGCCCCAAAGTCCTCATCCAGGCACAAAGTTGATCTCATACTTGTATGACTTAACTTGTTCAAGTGGGTTAAACGAGTTTGGATTTTAATTTCAGCTTCTATCCAATACCAAAGTGGATATGTTTCACTATGTGGATGCCTGATAGGAAGGTGTCTTGAACTCTAATCTCTTTTACATAGTTGTTAATTTGTTTTCCTTTAGGATGTTCTAAAAACACAGCTATATCGCTTTTAGATGCTGTCGATGAGGAACGGTTTGAGTTTGCACAACATGTACCTTGCTGGGATGGCACAGTCAGCTTTGCAAGCCTCTCAAATATCTATGGGATTCGGCAGCAATATTAGGCCATTCAACACTGCTCCTGGAATGCTGACTATCAATCAAGAATCCTTGGCATCAAACTTATTAAAACAGGAGAATCAATCCGGAGCTCTCCCTACTCTACCTGGCCTCACAACCGCCGAGACTTCCTTTGTCATGGGGCAATCCCTCTCCCATAAGGTAATGTTGAAGCTGCCAAATGTGTGCTAGGTTAACCTTCTAAATTATTTATTTAGATACACGTGTGAAATTAGATTTAAATCAAATTTATTATAAGTTATTTTGGAGCTCTTATGTCAGAAGATAGAAGAGTTTTGTTGTTTCTCATACTACAATCTGATAGATCTTTAGGAGATTTACATACATGCTATAACAAAGTTTTTGTTGACATTACATTGTGCACACTTAAAATGCGAACAATATATGATTTTTACATCATAATTTGATGTTTTCACATTTTTTTTTGTTTAAGTATTTTGTTATTTGCTCCATTAGAGCGATGCAATGTAAATATTTGGGGGACATTTTGTTCAATATTATCTTGGTGTTATATTATGTTACTAGATGTTCTAATATCTAGATATTCTTTTTTGAATGAAAATTCTATAATTTTTTACATAGTTATATATACATTTCATCAAACCAAATAATTAGTTTTTCTAAATAACATGACATAACATCAAAATAATATTGAACCAAACACCCTCTTAATTTAATATGTGAAATATCTTAAATTTTAAATTAATGAAGGACCATATCTCTTCCATCCTAACCTAACTTATAAGTAATTCTACTATTATAATAAAACTTTCACGATGTATAATAGAAGTATAAATCTGCACATAAGTATATATATATATATATACATATATGTTTATGTGCAATTTTATTGTGTATGATATATATTCCATGATTTTGATGGTTCTATGCCATGTATGTAAATCTCCCTAGATTTCTTAGGTTGTAATATATCTAAATTCTTACCACATTCCTGGTCAAGAGCTCTGTAAAAGGAGTTCTGCCATATAGATCAAAATACTAACTAATGTACAGCCCAAAAGTGGATTATGAGTTTGATCCACTGAATGACACATTGGATAATCCCGTGGATTAAGCCCAAATTCGTTTTTAGTTGTTGTATTGATTAATTGTTCCTTATAAAGGTAAGCTTGTACCCAGTGCTACTTATTCTTCAAGATTTTTGGGGTTTAGGGAAGATAGATGCGTACAACTTTACTCTTACATTACGAAGAGGCAGTTTTCTGAGGTCGAGTTTCTGAATTATTAAGTTGGAATGAGTCATCCTTGCTATCAACGTAAAGTCATCCTTCTAGCACATAATTTATTTTCAAATATAACAACTTATATTTTTAAAGATAAATGCTGAAGAGTTGGTGTTACACGAACAACAGAATGGAGGACCTGGTGCAAGAAGCTCAATTGGTAGGTCATCTTTATGATATTGTTCTGTGATGAATTTCACTTATTTTGGTCTCTTATTATCAATATTTCATTGCCGTTTTTCATCTTTTCGATCATTTTTTCTTTACAAAGATGATCGAATCAAGAGAGTGAGTCCGCAAGTTGAATCCCCATTGCTGGAAGGCCATCACCAACTTCAGACGTCCATTTTTGGCAGAGAGGAGATTAAAAATGTTCTACCCAGAGATCCAACTAATCGTGTAAGGATCGATCACCTGAATAGGTAAGTTTCTTTCCTTTCTCGTCTTCTTCCTTATCAATCTTTGAGAAAGCTTCCATTCTTGGAGGGCGTTTAGTTCAATGTTTTTGTGATTTTTATATTATTTAGAGAAATTAATTGTTTGATTTGATAATACGTTTAGAAAACATTGTGAAAAATTACAAATTTGTTCTATAAAATGACATTACTCAAGCCTAATTATAATGGAGGGACGCGAGATTAGATTGATTTTTTATTACATCATTTAATATAATGGTATTGAACCAAAAAATTAATAATTTAGAGATAGCATAAACATCTAAGATAACATTAATCTCCAGATACCATTAAACCAAATGCCTCACTTACAAATTAGGATTTTTTTTAGTGCACAATGGCGTGAAGCGTATATATAAAATGGCAAGCATGTTTGTTAACATTACTAACTGTCTAAATTACAAATTTTAAACTTCATGCACTCAAAATACAGTCNTATATATATATATATATTTAAGAGAACAATATTATTATGTTTCTTGTTCCATTCAGATGGTGCAGTGTAAGCAAATATCCAAGTTTAATGTGTAGCATATGAAAACTTTCCAGAGTCCAGACTAATGACTAGCTAGATTTTTTCCATTCAAACTCGTGTTGAAAAACTTTTCAAGCTTTAGTAACACAGCTTGCATGATGGGTATATAGTGTGTACATCATTATATTTCATGTGTTATGATCATGTATAGTCATTAACTTATTTGTGTGACACATGTAATTACCGAGAATTCTAGTAGTTTTGGAGGGTTTCTCTTTCCTTGATTCTTATTCATATTCTTTTGATTTTTCGAAAGACCTAAAGAACTTCTTTGACTTTTTTTTTCCGATAATTTCTTGTCCCCTCAAAGGTTCCCCTATTGCTTGCTTAACTCCCCGAAAATGAATATGTATACTTATTTTGGGTCAATTGCAATTATTCATCCAAGATTGAGGTGACATAAATATTCGTCTTTCGAGATTTTAAACTCCCTTATTTTTTTGGTATGTAATTTTTCTTTTTTTCAGCTTGCAGCCTGGAAGGAGCTGATGATGCACTGATGTCAAGACTCTCTGAAGCTATTTGATGTAGAACCACATCTATACAGAAGCAAACCTCTGAAATCTAATATGGTAGTCCTGTTTTTTGATGGAAAGCAGCTATTACTTAATAGTCTCAGGCTTTAGTCCTCAAGCTTTGTGAAAAAGACCACTGATCTTCTGAACTATTGCTTTTTGTATGAGGAATGGCCATTAAGTATAGGTTATTAGTATGGGTTAAGATTTTTCATGGGGGAAAAAGCTTCTTTTGATGTTTTTATATCTGAAATGAATCATATTAGCCACCAAGAAGTGGAGCTTTCTGTTATTTTTCCTTTTGTTTTTTTTGCTGAAGATTTGTCTACATTTATGCTGAAATGAATTAGCTGTTAAGATGAGAAAGAAGAGAATTAACACACAATTTTATGTGATCAGCATGTAGAACTTCTAGTGAAGGTATTTGATTATAATGGGTAAATTGCACTCGGGCCCTGAGCTCGGGAAGAGTGAGTAGATTTGCCCCAGTAGGGCGGCAAATTTGGTTGCATTCTTTGTTATTGAAAATGTAGTATAGAAAGGGAGTATGGATTTTTGTTTGATCCTTAAAGAATTTAGAGAACTTTTGTGCATAATGTATTTTTTTTTTTTTCTAATACATTTTAGGAATTTTTTAAAAATCTTAATTTTGGTACTTGAGATTGTAATTGCGTTTCAGTTGATCCGTCTTTATGTATCTCGCTATTTATGTTAATATTTTTTAATAGAAAACATGAAATTTAATTATTTTTTGAATAAATATATTTAAAGGATTATTATACAGTTTTATTATTAATTTTTTTAAAAATTAAATAAAAATTTAAAATTTAATTTATCTTTGTCTTGCTTTAAAATTTTCAAATTTAAAATATAAATTTAAATATTTTAAAAAAAAATCAAAATGTCAATGATTGAAAGTATTTTTACAGCATAATGGAAAAAATTAATAACTATGTTTTGGGATTAATTGGTTGAATCAAATGATAATATTTTTATAATTTTAAGGACTAACTTAAATCTTTTAAAAAGGCCATTATTATTATTCTATAAAATATATGAGGTGAAAATATCACGAGATGATAAAGATAATGAAAGTGATATTATGAGTATTTTAGGGCTCTTATTGAAATATTAAAAAATAATTTAAAAATAAATATTATTTATTTATTTCTGTAATTTGATACATATTCATAAATTTCTGTAATATCTGATTGTATCGTTCTAATGTAATTAATTCACATATTTTTTTGATTTATTTTATTTTAGCTAATAGGCGAAGTTTGCCTTTTCAATTCATATTGTTTAGGACTGATGTCATTTTTATGGTAAGTACTGTAGAACAAAGTGATGCACAAAAAAAAGGAGTTCGTGATGGAGATAAATCATAAAACGAGCTAAGATGTTATATTGCATTTAGTTTGCTTTTAAATCATAAACATTTGAATAATTGATGAGATTTGTTATTTACTTTCGAATGTATGAACTTATGACAAAGAGTTATGAACTTTAATTTTAGATATTTGACAAACATGCTCGAACTTAATACTAATAGGCTGGGATTGGCCTAAGATCAAAACTGAAAAGTTGTATCAAAACATATCTAATTTTCAATTAGGTAACCCATTTTTATTTTAATAACATTTAGTTATTTATTTTAGCAAAAATTTAAATTGAAACTCTGATCAATTTGGCTCGTTCATGTGATTGAGTTATCGGATTCTTTCTGTACTTCTCCTAACCACTACTTCTTCCTCCTAATCTCCTGCGTCTATTCCCACCTCCATATCCCTTTACTCGTATGTAAGTCCAATCGAATTTAAATAAAATATTTTAAATTTATTATTAACAATAAAATTATGCATTCTCATTAGATGATCTAACTACACAAAAATGATTATCAAATATATATATATATATATATATATATATATATATAAAATTAATTTTTTTCTGAATGAGTAGAAGATCTACCAAGAGTGACATAAAAAATTCTGATTGAGAAAGTTTGCGGGGAGGTTCGCTCCACCAGCATGAAATCCGTGGGGCCCGCTCACCAACCACAAGTCTACGTGTTCATCCAATGATAATATTACACGTGTACCTGAGAATTGACATTTTCCAACCTGTTTGGCTTCCACTTGGTTAGTTAATTAATCGTGTAGATTAATTAATTCGTAATAAAAAAATATAGGACTAATTCCACTTAGATACTTGAGATTTACTCAATTTTTCACTCAGATTCACAATTTTAAAAAAATGACAGACAGGTCCCAAAAACTTACTGTATAAATAATTGTGTTCCTTTTATCCTATTAAAATTACGAAAATACCCTTTTATCCTTCTATATTTTCGAGCTGCCTGTCGTGCCGACGTCCACGCGTAGGTGGCCGAGTGCACCGCCATGCGCGCTGGCGTCTCGTCAGGCGACCCGTGAGCAGATACCGGCGTACTCGACGGCGCACGCAACTCGACCCGCACGCAACCTCCTGTGCGCGGACGCTGGCGGCCGCACGCTGTCGGCCGCAGCGAGGACCAGAGATACAATTGTAATTTCACATTAAAAAAATTATGATTTCTTAATTAACATTTTGATTTAATAAAATTTTTAGCTGAAAATATTTAATTGAATCTTATTAGAAACTTTTTATAAATAGTAAGGACCACAATGACCTATACAGTATGTTTTGGGACCTGTTTGTCATGCTTTCAAAATTATGAACCTGCGTGGCAAGTCGAGTAAACCTCAGGAGCCTAAATGGAATTACCCCAAAAATATAATATGAAATCAAACTCGATTATTTTCTTGCATCTACGAAACTAAATTCGGAATCAATCTAACAATTAGTCGTTGGTTTAGTTATCCGAATTTTCAGTTCTGTTAGCCATAATAATTCGATCATTAATCGTAACTTTACTTCTTATAATTATTTTCAAATAATACTGTTTTCTAATATTATTTATGTGATATAAAATCAATGTTATTAAAGTATTTTACAAAATGAGCTAAATTATTGATAAATTGTAAGAAATTTAGGGGAATTTACATGCAGAATACTGAATTCATCACAAATTATGTATTTCACCATCTTTTAGTAAATATTACACATATCACACTCTGCTTATGGGTTTTATATTTCTATTGTAATAATAAAAATATAAGCAGAGTGTGATATGTGTAATATTTACTAAAAGATGGTGAAATATGTAATTTATGATAAATTTAGTATTTTGTATGTAAATTCCCTAAAAATTTATCAGTAATTAGCACACAAAATGAGGACTCAACGGAAAATATTTGACTACTGGAGAATTGATTGATTAATTCTATGATATTGCCGTTTTAGCAAAATTTTTTTGTAAATTGCAGCTGGGACCTTGAGGTTGAAAACGTATTGCAAATTGGCCTCAATTTCTAAAAAAATTCAATTTGGATCCCTAATATTGCAAAAATGTTACTGTTTTGGTTTTCTCTCAGTCAAAATCTCATTATTTTAAATAGTCTTTTATATAAAAAATATAAAATTTAATTATTTTTTTGACTAATTTAAATAATTTACTCATATTAAAAGAACATTATTCTTTTATATTCTCACAATTCTTTAAATATTTAACAAAAATTTAAAAAAAAATTTAGGCAGTCCTAATTCTAGTTGACTTGGGTTAGGTCTACTGACTTGACTCTAAAATATTTTAATTCGACACGAGTTTACATACATAATGTGATAAGTTATACCTTTTTTTTTTAGTAATGATTTCAACAGCTATTAATGCTTAATGAGTCAGTGCAACTCATGATTTTTATTATTTTATATTGCAATTAAGAAATACGTGCCAACCCTCAAACTATATTCGATGTCAATTTTGATGATTTATATCGAGACGAATGATCTAACTCTTTTAAGTTTATTAATGGGTCAAATGAAAATTGAGTTAAAAATTCTTGTATCTGATGTGATTCAGTTTGAGTATGTTCCCGAGTTGAGTCAATACTGTCACAAATCTGACTAGTAACTAATAATTTCTTATGCCAACTTGTCTATTTATTAAGTTAATTATTTCCTAAAATAGAGAAGATCATTTTTGCATGAAATATGACTGTTATGTAATTAAAAATTATAAGTTGCGATAATTCCAGGCCTTAGGATGGAATCATGATTTCACATAAGTTCATAAAAATAAAAATTATATAATATAATTTTTTTTAATGAATTTTATTAAATTCAGACCATAAAGTTGTTTTATTTAAAAATTTAAAATATTTATTTAAATATTAAAAATATATTTAAGTATTTTTAATTATCATTATAAACTCAATTTTTTCCTGCTTCTATATATTTTAGCTTATAATTATAGGTTTAAAGGCTTAGACATGTATTTTTAATAGGAATGGCAGCGGAGCGAACGTGATTTATTTAATTACTAGTGGGTCACGGATGAGACGGGAATAATTTGTTTTGCCTGAACCTAACCCATGCCGTAACTAGTCAAGGAACCAGAGTAGGTCACGAGTCATAAGTAAAATTTTGTAACTCATACACATCTCATAACTGTTAGGGGAGACTCGGTATAAATTAAACAGGTTTAAGTAAAAGTTGTCTTCCTATTTAAGAAAAAACTTATGAACAGGAGGAACTCAAATGTCACATTTTAATTTGTATGAAATTACGTAGAATCAAAAGTTTATTTCAAGAATTTAGATGAAATTATTCCTAATAAGTTACATACCCCCGCTTTCTTCCCAAATAGATAATTGTTAATGTTTTAATGGCGGATTGGACCATCGGTGAATCCGGTATTGCCGATCTATTTAACCCGCTAGTAAATAAATGATTCAGGGCATTACTCGGCTTCAATTATCAGGTTAAAAAGATCTTTTTGATGGTTTAATTAGATCGGGATTTGGATCGAGTTGAGTCTCAACCCGACTCATTGACATGCCTAACTACTGCTTTTTGTTGAGTTTAAAGTGCGTGGTAGGTAAGCGGGCCCGCTCAGCAGATCCCACCATTCTTTCACCAAACGCTACCACACGCACCCACTTGCTCGAACGGCTTCTCTATATAACTAACCGCCTGCTTCACTCTCCTCGGGACAAGAAGAAGAAGAAGAAGAAGCAAGCAGTAATGGCGGCCGTCGCGTCGGAAGTTCAGGCCCAGGCCCAGGTCCAGGCCCAGAGCGACGCCGAGCAGAAGAGCCGCCACCAGGAGATCGGCCACAAGAGCCTCCTTCAGAGCGATGCCCTCTACCAGGTATATATTTTGAGCACAGAAACGTGAAACCCTAATCTCTAAATTTTCTCCGATCCGGGTAACCCGAGTCGAGCTCAAATTTGAATTTTTGATTTATTGGTTAATTTGAGCTCGAACTTCTTGAATTTGATCTAATTTTAATTTTTAATAACAAATTTTTTTAAATTCTCAAAATATTAATAACAAATTTTTAATTTTATATTTCAAATTTTTTTAAATTCTCAAAATATATTTTACTTTCTTGAATTTCTTCTATACGTGCTTTCTCATAGGAGAGAGAGAAAGAAGTGAAAAATTAATAATTATACTAAAATTTGAAAAGAAAAATAAATAATAATCATAATTTTCATGAATTTTTATTGTTAAAAAGTTTTCAAAATAAGAACCTATCATAAAATTTTTAATACGGATAAATCAAAATATAATTAGAAAATAATTATAAAAATCTTTTAGTAATTAATACTTTAGAAATAGATTAAGTAATTTTCATTAAATTTTGTACTTGAATCAATTATTTTATCGGCTTGCCTAAAATGATGATCACTCACAGCTTATTTTTATTTAAAAAATATAGTTTGAGTCAAATTTGATTTGAATCGATCCGATTTGCATATGACTTAAGCAGATGAAATTACGGGCTAAAAACTCGAGTGGAGTTCAATTCGAGCAAAACTCTTCCCGCCAAACATAACCAGACTTTAACTTTCCCATTCTATTTTGCAGTACATTCTGGAAACCAGCGTCTACCCACGGGAGCCAGAGTCCATGAGGGAACTCCGGGAGCTCACGGCCAAGCATCCATGGTGGCTCTTCTTCTTCCTCCTCTAATTCTGCGTTCTGCTTCTTATTCTCCCTCGCCTTCTTAGATCTACTGATTCTTCTTCTTCTTCTTCTTCTTCCATGTTCTGCAACTGATTCGATCGTCTTTTTCGATCTCTGCTTTCTCTTCTCCTTCTGCGATGGATTAATTACTCTGTTCTTCATATCTGTGATGTCAAAGCTGAGAGTTTTGACCATGAATGAAGGAATTTGATGACGACTTCGGCGGATGAGGGGCTGTTTCTGAACATGCTTCTGAAGCTGATCAACGCCAAGAAGACGATGGAGATCGGAGTCTACACCGGCTACTCCCTCCTCGCCACCGCCCTCGCCCTCCCCGACGACGGCAAGGTATTTAGGACTTAGAATTTAATTTTGAACCTATACGTAATTTCCCTTTATGTCTAAATGTCATTAATTTTTTTTAAATTAAGAAACTAAACAATTAACTAAAGATTTTATGATTAATTAATCAAACTGATATCATCTGCGATTAATATTAATTCCAGATACTGGCGATGGATATTAACCGGGAGAACTACGAGCTGGGGCTGCCGGTGATCGAGAAGGCCGGCGTGGCGCACAAGATCGACTTCCGGGAGGGTCCGGCGCTACCGGTGCTCGACGATCTCCTCGCCGGCGGCTCCAGCCGCGGGTCCTTTGACTTCGTCTTCGTCGACGCCGACAAGGACAACTACCTCAACTACCACCGCCGGCTGGTGGAGCTCGTCAGGGTCGGCGGCGTCATCGCCTACGACAACACCCTTTGGAACGGCTCGGTGGCGGCGCCGTCGGACTCTCCGATGAGGAAGTACATACGGTACTACCGGGACTTCGTCCTCGAGGTCAACAAGGCGCTGGCCGCCGACGAAAGGATCGAGATCTGTCAGCTCCCCGTCGGCGACGGGATCACCCTCTGCCGCCGGGTCAGCTGATCGGAGACGAAGACGACGATGAATTGTTGCTTTGGACGCCCACTATCTTCCTTTTGGCTTTTTCTATTGAAATTTTTAAATATTTGGTATATCAATTATTTTGATATTTTAATGACGCCTGGGTGCCTGAGGTATGGCATTATTTACATTTAGGTCTCAAGGAGAGTTAGGTTGACTGCAGGTGACTCGACACACTTCGGTCAGGATAAAAAATATTTTCATCAATATTTTATATTTATTTTAAATTATATAAAAATTTAAATATTAAAAATTAATTTTATTTCACATTCTACGTATATTTTGATAAAAAATTTAATTTAATTTCATATATAACACAATTCTCAATAATTAAATAATTTTATTTCACATTAAGACATTAAAATAAATTTTTTTTTTCATCTTACAAGAATTTAAAACATTAAAAAGCATACTCTAACCAAACAAGAACTGATTAGCCAATAGTGCAAGTCACTGGTTATCCTATAGCATAGCGTGCTCACTTGTGAAAATCGATGAACCTAATATAGTAAGACAAGAAGGAGAAAAATAAGAGAAGAGAGAAGGAAAAAATTATTGGGTTCGGACGTTTGTCCATGTGCCAATCGTGAAGAGCCACACAAGTAGGTGGATCCCGTTTCCAATAGAACGCTGCAAATGACATTAAATTACCTATTGGCCGAACGAACTATTCTATTGGCTGATCAGATAGTCTAGTTGGCTGACCAGATCATCTAGTTAGCTAATTGGACCGCTCATGTGCCTTGACAAAACTATCTATTTAGCTACCAGACAAGTTAATATTTAGATAGATCTTTATCTAAAAAAATAAATATAGTTTGAAATAAGGAGAGCATTAATTGGAGAAGATGTAGTTATATGTAATATTTATTATTTTAGATAAATGACTAGTTGATTTCAAGATATATGTAGTTTTTTTGGACGTATATCTATTTGATCTGGTAGTCAAAAGTATGCCATAAAAGAAATAAAATTAATTAAAAATATATTTTTATAAAATATAATAAAATATTTAAAAATTAAAAAATAATATTTTAAATAAAAAATAAATAAAATAAATAAATAAATAAAATAAAATAACAAAACTGCCCAAACTCGGCTAGAGCCACAGGTGGCCCAAGCTCCTGCTTGGGCTGGACGTACTGGGCCAGGATCCAGCCCAAAATGAAGCCTGAAAATCGTAGTTGAAGTCTGGCTACGAATTCCAGACTCCAATTTGTAGTCGTGTTTTCTTGCCCAGACTCTAATTTGGAGTTTATGAAAGTCAGAATATAAAGCCTCATTTGATTCGAGCTTTATTTTTAGACAAGAAAAAAAAATTTATTTTTAAAATTTAATGAGAGAAAAATTTATTTTAATATTAGAAAGTATGTAAATTATAAAATACTTTAAATTTTAATATTCATATTTGTATTAGATGTAAAATAAAGTTAATTTTTATAGTTGAAATTTGTGTTGGACAAAAAATTTGATTCCAACCAAACAAGGTAAAAGAGTGCTTATTTTATTAATAATTAACTAATAATATTTCATTAGTTAATTAATTAATAATTAGTATCTCTAATTAAAATATCGCCAACATAAATTTACATATTTAATCCTAATATTAAAATTTAAATATTAATCATTAAAATTAAAATATTTTTCATGAAAAAACATTTAAAGTATAATTTCTTAGATTGTGATCATTAGAACTAATAGCAAAATCCTAAACTTAAATTCTTATAAATTCAAATCCTAAACCATATAATTATATTAATAGAAGATTTGGTTATCCTACTATAATTTTATTTAAGTTAATATTATTAAAATTTTATAATTTTAAATTACATAATTAAATTTGAAATAGTAAAAATATTAGATTGGTCAGTTTCATATATTTAAAAATAGAAAATATAAAATTTAGAATTATTTAATTAAAATTATGAAATTAGATTATTTCATTGTTTTTTTTGAGAGACGATTCTATGCCTTATTTGAGGACAATTATGAAAAATTCAGGAAAATTTTTATGAAACATAGTCAATAAATAAATAAATATAATATTAACTCTTACATTTGTCTCCTCTTTATATTAAAAAAAATTACATCTTTGTCCCACCAAAAAAAAAATTACAAGTGATTTTTTAAATTAATATTTATAAACAGCATTTTGTAAATCAAAATATTTATAAACTATAACTCTAATTTTAAATATGAATTTATTGACAGTATTTTCATACTAATTTTTATTTACTATTTTTTAAATTCAATTAGAATTAACAAATATAATTAAAATTATATTTAAATTATTTTAAGAAAATTGGCGATAACAAAATTTTAAAAATAAATAAAAAATTGAAAAAAAAGATTTTATTAAAGATTAGATATCTAGTTTTAATTTAAAAAATTAAATATAATTTTAATCGTGTGTGTTAATTTTAATTAATTTAAAATAATAGATAATAAATAAAAATTAATATGGCAGTATTATTTATTAATTTATATTTATAATAGTAAATTATTAAATATTTAATTTAAGAGTGTCAGCCTCTAAAAAATTTTTGCGACAAATGCAAATTAAGGAAAACCGGTGACTCGTCTTCTACTCTGCTGTGCTTTCGGCGCCGCGGTGGGATAAGCCGAGGAAGATGAGAGCTACTGCTTCTTCTTACCCATTCGCCGACGCTGGCGGTGGAGTCGTTAAGCCTGTGCGGCCGCCTTCTTTCTCCCTACCTTCTCATTTTCATCGATCGTGTCTCCCCCTGCATCCGACGCCCTGCTTTCTTCCTCCTCTGTCGCTCTGCCGCTCTTTTCCCCGCCCTATCGCCGCCATCTCCAGCAGGTCACTGGACTCCTCGGCCGATGTTGAGATGATTCGCGATCGCGACGGTTCCTGGTCCGCGCGCGAGCAGAAGGTAATCGTTCTCTGGGACCTCGACAACAAGCCGCCCCGTGGCCAACCGTACAGCGCCGCCGTCTCTATCAGGCGGGTTGCTGAATCCTTCGGTCGCGTCGTCGAAATATCGGCATACGCCAACCGCCACGCTTTCCTCCATCTTCCTCAGTGGGTCGTCGAAAACCGGCGGGAGCGCCACCGCCTCGATGTCGTCGAACGAAAGGGCTTTCTTGTCCCCGACGAGCCCTATGTCTGCGGCGTCTGTGGCCGCAAGTGCCGTACGAACCTCGACCTGAAGCGGCACTTTCGGCAGCTCCACGAGCGCGAACGGCAAAAGAAGCTTTCTCGGATGCGGTCGCTCAAGGGGAAGAAGCGGGAGAAGTATAAGCAGAGATATATATCCGGGAATCACAAGTACACGGAGGCTGCGCGCCAGCTTCTGACGCCGAAGACTGGGTACGGGCTGGCCTCTGAGCTTCGGAGAGCTGGGGTATTCGTCAAGACGGTGGAGGACAAGCCCCAGGCGGCGGATGCGGCGCTCAAGCGCCAGATGCGGCATTCCCTTTCGCGGGGGATCGACTGTCTCTTTCTTGTGTCGGATGATTCGGATTTCTCAGAGATGATCAGGTCGGCGAGGGAGGCGGACCTGCGGACGGTGGTGATCGGTGATGGCCGGAGGGCTCTCGGCCGGCTTGCCGATATCTGGCTTCCGTGGATGCAAGTGGAACAGGGGGAGGTGGGCGAGGAGGTTTTGCTTAATGGAGAATTCACAGAAGGGGAAGAAGATGAGGAAGATAATGAGGCATTTTATTCCTCAGATTTACAGTATGTAGAAGAAGATGATGACGATGATGACAGAGACTGTGATGATCACTATGATCATGTGGTTCATGAGGTGGTTGTGGAAAGCTCTGGGTTTGATGGAGTTAATATTTCTGTGTTTTCGGAGGAGGAAGTTTGGGATGGGAAGAAATTCAGAAGAAGTCGGAAAGACAATTCTAGGGTATCTGAAGCATCTATAACTGGTACGAGCTTGAGTTGGACTGTGGAGGATGAGGAGGGTGAACATGACTAGATTTGATCAGTGTTTTGGTATTAATCTCATCTATACTTCCATGGTTGAGCTTCGTTTCATGCAAAATCTGTGAATATGGAGGTTTTTAATTCTGCCTTGGTTTCTTGCTTTTATTGCTTGGAAATTGGAAATTGGAAATTGCTGTGTTCTACCAGTAACCCAGCGGTAGGAATTTTATTTTCATTAGCTGGCACTACGAATCATTTGGTTCTTATCTTGCCCTTATTTGACCTTTTACTGTTTACTAAGGTTGACATGGTTATGTCAACTAAAAAATCTTACCTTTTGGGTACCTTCTTTTAGGAATTTGCCCCAAATTTGAAAGTATTCAAATCTTTCTTTTCTTTTTTTGTTTCTTCAAAAGGATGGGCACTTAAATGAAGTTCAAGTTATCTATTTTTTCGCACTAATTGAGTTCAAATATATGGTTACCGCTTTACCTTTATTATTTCACCACTTGGGTTCTAAGCTTTGCAAACTAATTGAAGGGTATGTTAGGATAGCAACATAATGGTTAATTAGTATGCAGAGATCCGAAATTCGTTTGCTGCACTATCTTCTGCTTTTGTAGGTTGAGAAACGTTCAGAGAGAACTGTGGAGCGTGTTTGTTGGGTGTTTATGCTGGGCCATTTGTGATTTTAGTATCCTTGATGCTATTTAATAAGTTTCTGTTGAATGTTGCATAATTGGGATTGCCTAGATGACAGCTGATAATCTTCTTATTGTAGACGGAGAATAATTTAGCTTGAATGCTTTATGCTTAACTAGAGTCTAGCAAGCAATTTATTATATAGTTAATACTAGAGGATAGTTAAGGGCCTGTTTGAAGTTGATAATTTTTTTATTGGTAAGGTCCTATTTGACGTTGATACTATTTTGGTTATGGCTTTAAAATTTTAGACTTGTCTTGAGATATGTATATAATGGTAAATAAAATTAGTTAATTATGTTAAAAGTTATATAGGATGTGAAACAAAGTTGATAGTTTATTAAAAATAATGTAGGATATGAAATAAAGTGAAATTTTATAATGAAATTTATGTAAGATGTGAAAAAAATAATTTATTTTATTATTATTATTGTTATTTTTTTAAATAAGTGATTATTTTGGTGTAAGGTATGGTCAAAATAGTGTAAGCACCAAATAGGAAGGTGGCCAAATTGTGGTAAATTTTGTCACGTATGTGTGTTGGATGTGAAATTAACGTGGTTTGTTATGTTGGAGTTAGATAAGATGTGAAATAAAGTTGCTGTGTGTATTAAAATGTGTATTATGTAAGAATAAATTAATCTTTATATTAAATTTTGTGTAAGATGTAAAAGAAAATTATGTTTGTTGTTTAGAATTTGTGTTTAATTGGACTTTTTTCTAGTCAAGCCATTTTACTTCCTTTATCAAGGCACCAAATGGAGCCTAAAGCCCTTTTTTCTTTTAGTCCATTAGTCATCTACTTCAATCTTTTATGGTAAATATGATTTTTGTAAACGGAAACTGTTTCTAAACTTGGATTCATATGCTTCACTCAAATTAAACATTTTCAGCTCTTCAGGCAGCTGTTTTTGTCAAACTTATGTTCACTCAAAAATTCTGGTAGGGATTAAAGTTGGTGATGCGGGATGGAAAAAAATGCCAATGATATTTTATATTTATATTCAGCAAAAACGATTAGCAAATTATTTTAATTAAGAAAAAAATATTTTCTATATAAATTATATGATAAATAAGTTTTTGAATCCCGTAAATTAAGATATTCTAAAATTAAAATTAAACTGGATCGTATGATAAATAAGAATTTATCAACTTAGATTAGGGCGTCAATTTAAATTAAATAAATCAGATCCGAGGTTCAGGAATTTACGACAGACGTCTCACAGTTAAATTCAACAGTAATTGACACACAAAGAAATATCGGGTCACACAATTAGAGCCAAATAAATAATCCAAGTCAAGCGAATAATTTGTGTTGAAGTCAAATAATCAGCTTAGTGGAGTTTGAGAAAGAATTTACCAGCGATTTGAATTGGACAAGAGTCACTGGCCATGATTAACTGACCTGATCGAGTACAGGTGACGCGCAAACAAAGCACAGACGGGCGCGCGAGAGATCGCAGGCGGGAGCGCGGGTGTGTGGGCGGGCGTAGGCGGCCGCCCGAGCAGGCGCAGGTGAGTCTCCAAATTTTCCAGATATGCTCTGAATCAAATCAAATCTAAATAAAGCTAATATGAAAATCTCTAATAGCTCGAATTAATTTGAATTTGAATTTTGATTCAGTACATAACGTCATCCTAGCCCTCCAATTCGATGTTGATCTGTGTCCCCACCAGTTGTGATGAGGGAGGGATTAAAGTAATTTAATTACCCTAATTTACTCTGACTCTGATTTACCCAAAGTTTTTTAAGTTCGGCAAAGAATTGCTAGGACATGAAAACTATATACGTTTTTTGACAAAGCAAAAAATGTACTTAGAATTTGTCAATAAAGTAGTAATGTTATTAATAACATAATAAACTTATGTTTTGTTTTTGTTTTTTGGATTTTAATGAAAACTGACATAGATCTTTTAAATGGATCTGCGTGAGATATTTAATTCAACATTAGAAGCCTAATTAATAACATTAATCTATCACTGGGACCAAAAACAGAGAATTTTAGAAACATAGATGTATGTGATATCATGCCTTTACTTCACAAATCTAAATGTAATTTATCCTAATTGTTTAAATTTGGCAAAGAGGGATGAGAGGGTGGGAGGGAGGGAGTCACTAAATTAATTTAATTTCCCTAATTTACGCTGAATAATTGCAGTGAGCATGACATGAAGCTATATATATATATATATTGAGACAAAGCTATATTTCTTTTTTTGGAGGAGCAGAAACTGATACCTTCTTTCCAAAAAAAAAAAACTGATATCTAGAATTTGCATATTGTCTTCAGTTATATGAGCTTTGGTTCGACAATTTTTAGTTTTTTGAACAACCTCTGAGGAAACTTACTCAAAGTAGAGTGGTAAAGTTATGTTGTTACGAAGATTGAACTTGGTACTGTCGAAAATAAATGATTCCTTGGTTCATTTTTCATTTGGTTGGAGTCTACATTATACTATTGATATGATTTGTTTGGGATATCTACTGTGAGACCACTAATCTTCTAATTGTGCTGGGTTAGTTTCATCATTTTGTTCTTTGTCCTTATTGTATCCAACTGTTACTATTTATACTTTGTTTGGGTACTTTCATTGGGTAATTTAATATGTTTTTTCTCAACATGATATTAGAATTGTTCCTCTCCTTACCATAATGTTGTCACTGCTAATCCCACCTCTGGTCCCTCTCCTTTCTGCTTCGCTTAACCTTCTCCACACACTGTCGTTCAATCTTTCCTCTTGGCACAACACCCAACCACAGTTTTTCTCACCTTTTCCACCACAACTCTTCTAATCTCTTCACTTCTTTATTTTGCATTTGCGACAATGTCTAATGAAGCCATTGATTCTTCGTACTTGGTTTAGGTTCATGCTCGTTGTTGTGCTATTTTGCACTACTTATGCTCATGCTTCCTATTATCATGGGAGTCTTGATCTGCTTTCCTGTCTTAACTTGTGCACATGTAACCAGTCCAGCTTATTCCCACTAGCCTCCTTGCATGATGAAGCCTCATCCACTGCTCTTTTAGGCTTCTTCCCCTTCTCATTATCGCATAGACAAAAAATGGGAACTTTGGATGCAGTTATCAAGATTTTGAGGAGCATGAAGCAATCTCTAGGCCCTCTGTTAGCAATCTTGCTGTTGAAGCATATTGTGATGATGCTTTTGTATGGTCTATGGTAGATAGGAGTTTTATTGTTGATTTCTACCATTTTGTTAATGAAAATGTGATAGATTGAAAAAGAAACTAAATGTGGCTGTTAGGTCCATTGCATAAACTGAGTATGAATCTATGGCTCGCTCATCATGTGACATTGTGTGGGCTAAAACCATGTTGGGAGACCTTGATTTTCAAGTTAATAAGCCAATGGTTCTACATTGTGATAATAGTGTCACCATCTATATATTGTTAATAATTTTGTGTTTCATGCAAAAATCAAGTATATTGAGATTGACTATTATTTTGTTAGAGATCTACACTTCATGTTAGCTTTAAGGAGTAGCTTGTTGATTTCCTCACAAAACACGACTTTTTCACTTTTTACTACTTTTAATAAATTGAAGTTATATGGTTTCTTTGCTCCAATTTGAGGGAGAGTGTTAAATGAGTTGTCTTCTAATTGTGACAAACAAATTTAATTGTTTTGTTCTGTCTCAATTGTATCTTACTCATTGTTTATACCTATTGAAAGTCCTTAAATGGGATAATTGAATCTATTTTTTTCCCTGAACTTCTACATTTTCAGGATAGTTGAATTTTAAACTGCCTAGGGAAGAAAAGCAAAGCATGATGTAACAGGCACCTTCACAGTTACTGGACTGTATTCGACGGATTTCTCTATCTGCAGTGAGACCTAAGCTGTTGGCTTGCTCCCTTGACTAGTAAGTCTTCTAGACAAAGTTTTTCTCGAACATTCTTAGTAATTCTGCTCTAGCAGTGTAAAGATCATCAATCGCCCCTTCTATATAACTTCCAAGAATATCTTTGCGAATATATTGCAAAATTGGGCGTCGAATATCTCTGCGATAATTCGCTCCCCTAGGAGAAAGTCAAAATTGGTGGCTAATGTCGTACAGTTTTTATCATATTGAAATGGTAAAAAGCTTGGTGTCAATTAAGAGAAATATGACTAAATAAACTCCGGAGAGCAGAAATTACAAGGAGAATTTTTACCACCCAACCACAATCCGAAATGCAAGAAATTTCCGGTCATAGCCACCATTTAAATAAACTCCGGTGATTTCGGGTAAAAACAGTTTGAGGCTCAAATGTTCAGTGTTATCTTCTGCATCGAGGATATTTGCAGATACATTTTAGTCTCACTTTCCACTGTATTCATCTTCATTCTGTACTCAAACAACTATATCTAGCAGATTTTAAGCCGCCAAGAACAGCATCATGGTTTTTCCCTTTTTCGGGTTTTTCACGCACAAGGCTTTTGTGTTCTGGTTTTTCGTTTTCTATTTATTGTCAGATCTCACGTCAACAGTATGAATAAGCAAGTTTACTGTACTTAGTATGGAACTTCGAATGTAGAAAATTTTTCTGAAGTTTTTGCAGAAATCTGGTGTTGATCAAGCATGTTTCAGAGCTCCATGATAGTATTGCTGACAGCAAATCCTCAAGACATGATGGCTTAAGTAGCTGCATTATGCATTAATAAGGTTTGCTACACTTTCATATTCTTTCTACCGCTTGCATTACGCTTGAAATAGTTTAGATTTAATTCCCTACTATGAAGATTATAATAGACTGTAATGATCATGAGTTATAATCTATTCAGTGAGTTGTCATTGTCTCTAGCACACTAATTTTTAACCGATTTAATTTCAAATAAGCTTGACCTGATCTATGTCGGCTTAGTCAGCTCGCGTGGATCGAGTCGATCTTGATTCAATTCAACTTTCAATAAATCTTTGATCTTCGAGCGAAGTTAATAGTCTTACGTAGGGTTTAGGTTTAGCCGCTTCTGCTTTGCCATGTACCTATGATTGAAGTAGACTTATCCGATTAAAATATCTCGAATAATAATTAAAAACTTAATTTAATTAAACATCAAGGGGAGACAAATGACTCCCTGTCGTGCAGAGGAAATGTTAAGGAAACGATATCCTTCTCTTTCTGTCATGCGGTGAGGCTTGCAGGTGCACGTGTAATGCACGCAATTGAGCTTCCAATATCCACACTTGTATGCGTTCTTGATCCAATAATTTCTCCAACACTGACTCGTGTACTCATATAAATTGTCGTCTCATTCTTTTGTTCGAGTCGACTTCTTCAACATGACGAAGGTATCCACCATCGGTTACTATACTTCAATATTGCAGCTCTTTGGTACTTTCAAAACATTACATTACATTTGCACAATTGAAATTTTTAATAGGGATTTTTACATACAGGACATAAAATTTATACGAAATTATGCATTTCACCATCAATTCATAAATATTACCACTATCACACCATATTCATTTAAATTTTACGCATTTCACATATTTCACACCATATTCTTTGACGGTGAGCTTCACATTTCTAAATTGACCTTGATCTTAACTATATTATTAATATATTAATTAAATATTATAAAGTATATGAAATATGTAAAATATGTGAAATGCGTAAAATTTAAATGAATATGGGGTGATAGTGATAATATTTATAAATTATTGGTGAAATGTGTAATTTCGTGTAAATTTTATGTTCGGTATGTAAAAATCCCTTTTTAATGTTACTTATTTCATCTAAATTTTTAGTTTTAGCTTGTTATAATTTCTGATATACAATTTTGTTCTGAAATTTGGTATTATAAATAATATTAAAGATTTAAATAGTAGAATTGCAATAGTGAATTTTAAATTAGTTTGTGTAATATCAAAATTAATAAAATTATGTGGCTGTCAGAATTTCAGGTCGCATTTAGTTCAAGTTTTAAAAATTAATTTTATTTTATATATTATATATTTTTTTAATATTAAAATATTTTTTAAACTAAATAAAGCTCTATTCCAAGTACATATTATCGTCATTATTTTAATTTTAATAATTAAAAGGCACAAAATCATTCAAATCTTGAATCTCTTCAATTTGTTTTTCTAAAAATCAATGCAATTTGTCTAAATTTTTATTAAAATTCTCCTTCAACACATCCAATTACATGATCTCTCAACCTATAAAAATGAGTTTTGTAGCACTTTTTGTAAAAGAGAAAATGGATTCAAGGGAGATGATTCTTGTCTCTTGAGAATTGATTAATTTTGAGGCTTGTGGATTTAATTAATCGAAAAAAAAGAAATATATAAACATGCTGTCTCTGTTTGTTTGTTTGATAATTTAAAATTAATTTGGTTTAATTTTAAATATACATGTTTCATCACACATAAAATTTAATATTAAAAATTAATTTTATTTCACATTTTACATACATTATCAAAATAATAATTAATTTTATATCACATTTTTCATATATTTCAACATAATACTATTTAACATTATTTGTAAATTTTAAAAAAAAATTTCTATCTAAATTTAATTTTAATATTGTTAAAATTAAATCTTACAAATAAACAGGTCCTTTATATCTCACTCTATATTGATCACAATTCTTTGATGTTACAATTCGTATTGGTTTGCATGCATGTGAACCACCCCCAAAGGAAATGATGCCCATCACATGTAAAAGAGGCATTTGTTCGACATTTGTTCGTGTAAATGGAGATTGTGTAGGTGTTCAGTCTATCGTGTTCAAGATATCAAAAATCATGCATGATCTTTGATTCATTATGCTTTTTTCGAGAAAAAAAAAATCACATCTTTAATTTTTTATTGGCAAAGTAAAATTGTCAATCAATGTTGCGGTGATAGTGTTAGTCGGATGCTCAGAGCTATCTTTTTCTTCCATGAAAAAGTTTTTTTTTCGTTAAATCCGTAAAAGATGATTATTTCAATCTTCATTCCTAATTTTTAAAAATAATTGTACTTCGCCCTTAAATCATATTTATCACATGATGTTATTGATTACATTAGTTTCATCTACTATTTTGGATTAAGTTGTGATTGTCATCAAAGTTAGGAAAACAATATAAATAGTTATATTTTTGGATAAATTATATTTAAGTTCCTAAATTTAGGAGATATTATCACATAGTTTTACTATTTTAAAAATTTAATATTTTGATTCTAAATCATATATATATATATATATATATTAGATTTATTTTTAATTTTTTTAATATTAAAATTTATAAAATATTGAAAATAAATTTATCTTTTGGGAGGGAAAGAGAGGGAATGTTTTTTTGTAAAATTTTAATATTAAAAAATAAAAAATAGATCGATAGATATATATATGATTTAGGATCAAAATATTAAATTTTTGATAATATATTTTAAATTCAAGAAACTAAATATAATTTAATTTTTTTTTAAACTAAGTAATGAACAAAATTTCAAAAGTGGCATGACTTAAAATTGCAGTTACATTTTTAAAGAAGAAACTAAAAATGATCAAACAATAGAATAGACAGGTCCCTCTCACCCCTTTTCCTCATGAATAGGCCTCAGTAGAATGGGCCTCCACTCTCTATTTCATTAATGCATGTACCTTTCATCTTCAAGACTTCTAGTGCATTACTTCTTCTCGTTTTTCTTTATTTTTGGCTCGATTTCAACTCGGTGGAGCTGCAATGATGCAATCAATCATAAAGTATTTATGAATTTCTACTTCTTATTTCCCAAAATAATCGTGAAACATTTTTTTTACATGATTGTTGATGCAAAAAATATGTCAAAATAGAGTGAAATACGACGATAATTTTTACATGAAAACTCGAGTATTTAAGGGAAAAATCATGACGTCATTTAGGAGGTTTAAATCCACTAATTGAATTCCTTCTCTTACGAAGCTTGAAGGTCTCTAAATGGAGATCGAATAAGTGAATAAGTATAAGAGAGAAAGAGAGAGAGGCTGCTCGGCCAGCCCCTCCAGAGAGTTTCTCCTCTTCCTTATGTGTAGTTTGGACAGAAGAGGACATAATGGGTACAGTTTATTACGTTTGATACATATTCCTGCAAATGATGATTAGGCAATGAACCCCCATGCCGCCTTAAAATGCTGAGTTGACATAGTAGTATCGAGGGTATGATCTAGTGATATCTTCTCAAAGAGTTGTTTGACTAGAACTATTTAACTAGGTGTGTTAGAGAAAGTTCTGATAATAACCACAATTTATTTGGCATTGCCTTTTTGTTAAGTTGCTCGATTTTCAAGATAGATAATTCCTTGGTGTTATTGGGATGCGAGCTTGAACCTATAAAAATCACAGTATGCATTTTTGTGTACTAGCTAAAGCATTGTGTATGTCTGGTGGAAATCATATTCACGCAGGTACAGTAGCAAGTAAACTAGAAGGGAAATGTGAGATAACTTTGGGTTTTGCTGATTCATTACGTGATGATTTTATTTAAAAAAAGATCAAAATTGTGTTATATTTTTCACTCAAGATTGGGTTTTTATGCCAGGTGTTTATACCTATGGCTTCCGGAGATATTCATGTTTGGCATATGCCTGCCCTAACTGAAATCTTTAAGGATGATTTTGTACTGCCGTTCGGTGGAGGAACTTTAGAACACCCTTGAGGAAAATATAATTTATTTTGATTTAAAATTAGTTTATTTTTTCGTATCGGCATGAGAGTGTAGTTTAATTTCTTTATTCATTTTTCAAAGTTTGTTTGAAGATTTTTATAAAAATATGAGGCTTTTTACGACTAAATTAAACGAGAACTTAATGTACTTAGACATAAAAAAAGTGGTGAGACAAATCAAGAAATAGCAACAAATAAGAAAGGAAAATGGACAGAATATTTATGAAAAATTCATCAAAATTGGGAAAAACTGCTATTCTTGACGGTTTTAAATCCACCAAGACATAAATTTGAGTACAAGAGATGTATATGTAAATTAAATATGAAGAAAAAAAAAGGAGAAAAAATGTTCGGATGCGTCGTTATCTTGTTATCCTGTTAACTCTTAAGAGAAGAAACATCAGAGACATTTCGAGAATAAGGATCGAATATTTATTTGTCGAGTTTCCTTCACATTTTATTCACTAGGCAGATTCTTATTAAAATTTTGAGAGGGTAGGGTTACGACCCAAATTTGAGGTTTAAAATCGTGATCAACACATAGGTCTTCCCAAATTTTTACAAAGAAAAAATTACATATCTAATATTAAAATTTAATTATTTTATATATTTAATACTCAAATTTTTAATATTATATATTATCCATAAAAACCACATAAAAATGACAACTCACGTCACAAAATTGTGGATGAAACAAAGACTATCATTTTTATCTAATTTTTGTGACTAATATGTAATATTAAAAATTTAAGTATAAAATATGTATTTTATGACATATATATAATTTTTCCATTTGTAACATTAGCATGCTTTATCACTGAATTCTCTTTTTTACAGGGCAAATTATATTCAGTTCTTTGAGTTTAACGCTTATATCGCGCAGAGGTCTTTTTTCTATTTTTTATTATTAATATTTTTAAAATTACTATTTTACCCCTATCATTCTCTCTCTCCTCCCGATCCGGCGCATGTGCCCGAGCCGCGCGGCCGCCAGCGTGTCGAGCGACTGCCGGCGCGTGCGCCGGATCGGGAGGAGAGAGAGAATGGCAGGGGTAACACGGTAATTTTAAAAAATTTTAATTATAAAAAAAGTAAAGAAAGACCCGTTTGATAATTTATTAAAACTCAGGGACCCCGATGTTTAATTTTAAAAATGTGGACCTGCGTGATATTAAGCGTTAAACTAAGGGACCTGAGCGTAATTGTTCTTTTTTATATAATGTCAATAGATTGACCAATAAATAGATCAATGATAGATTTGGCTTAATCCATTTGATTGTCTAGTGGATTAAGACTTTAGTTATAACATCGCGTGATTCAAGTATAAAAATATTATTTATTGTGATTTTTGAGAATACGTGATTTGAATATTTCCCAGGAAAGTCATTTATCTCATTACTATTTCAGTTTAAATACATTTAACTATAGAGTTTTTTTATCATTAGCTTCATGACTTTATCCTAAAAGACATTTCTATTATTTGAAATCATATTATCTAGTTATACAGTCCAGAAAATTCATTCATTTTTTTATGTAGGACTATTCATTCATGTGCTATTCCACTTAGAAACTTACTACGAGCTGCTCCTTATTCAAATAATTTTGATTTACTTCATATGTACATTACCTCAGCGATCACTCTCCGCCTCCTTCGTTCTTAAATCGTCACATTAATCCGCTAAGTTACTTATTGAATTAAGCCTAAATACATCATATATCATAATTAGATAATGTGTTGATGTTTTTATTTTAGCCCATAATTTTTTTTTCGTGATTGAAATAAATTTGTCAGCTGATTTTTATTTTTTTAAATTTTACGCACACATAGATGTTTATTGTTTAGTAAAAATAAATAGTACTTGTAATTTTACATTAGATAAATTTATAGTTAACTGTTTAAATTATAGGGATTTTTACATACAGGACATGAAATTTATATGAAATTACGTATTTCACCATCAATTTGTAAATATTACCACTATCACACCATATTCATTTAAATTTTACGCATTTCACATATTTCACATATTTCAAATACTTTCATTAATATTTATATTCTAATATATATTTTTATTTTTACTGTAAACACATCAATTTTCTTACTTCAATTAAAAATTATAGTCATGTGGATTTAAATTTGGCACCCTAATTAGAAATTTTAAATAGGATAAATAAATTAAAATACATAAATTCATAAATATTTAAA
>JAEMOT010002498.1:14210-31472 GCA_019297695.1 Apostasia ramifera | reverse complement strand
ATATATATATATATATATATATATATAATTTTCAAAATTATTCTCATTACTAATTTAAGTTCCAAAGAAAATTAAATATTTATATATATTATCCTATAATTTTGATCTCAAAATTGCAAAAATTTTAATAATTAAATTTTTTTACCCTTATAATTAAGAAGTAAATTACAATTATTCATCAAACTTGGAATAGATGTCAATATTTTTTTTTGGAGGTTAATAAATAATAAAGGCAACTTTATTGGTGAAATGTAATTTCACCTAAAATAATAATATAGATTTGTTAGGGGCCTGATAATCATTTAATTGAGGATCAATTTTATTTCAACAATTTTTACAATTAATTGCAATTTTGACATTGAAAATTAATTTTTGAAAATTGAAAATCACATGATCATCACTCTAATTTAGTTGATTTGAAGGTAAGAAAATTATCAAATGTTAATTCACTCAAGATTTTGTTTAATTTTTTTTTTTTTTGTCAATTCCACATGAAATACATGAGTTATATGACTTTTCTAATTCTCAAAAAATATTTATTTCCTTGAGATGAAAAAGGTTTAATATTTTAGAAGTGGATATTTAATCATTTTTCAAATGATTTTTAATATATTAAATGATGTTGATCTAGAGAATAAATTTAGTTTTTATTTAAGTTTTATGTAACTTTTAAAGTGTTAATTAGGTCGTTTAAATATAGGTTTTAACTTGTCACATTTATTTCCTAAAAATATTATTATTAATAAATTAACTATGAATAAAATAATAATTAATTAGCTTTCAATTTTTATTTAAAATTATTATTTTCCTTTTGAACGTTTTGGTAACGAATTTTTTGTATTTATTTTTCATTTATTACTTGCAAAATACCCAATAGACTATTATTCATTTCAAAAACTATTTTAAATTAATTGTCTTCAGAGTTTAATCTAAAAAAGTTAATTTAATTTCAAGGAGAAACAAATAATAATTTTAGCTTTAATATAAAATTGATTGAAAATTGTAATAAATGCATATATTATTAATCATTGAATGCATTTATGTAATAATAATCATAATCATAAATTACATTGATATGATTATATATTTCTGAACAAGCTCTTGTTTAGACTTTAATGGAAAATAATAATACAAAAAGCGTAGGTGGTTAAATTATTTTTAGGTGCCATAGTTTGAGAACTTGTCATTAATATTTTTAAAATGTTTCAAACTAAATAATTAGATCTTTCTTTTTATAAAATTTTAAATGTCAAATATAGTCTTAAAATGTATGCTACATTGACACGAATAAATGAAAACGTTAACTTATGAAGTTTTGTATTTTTTGATTGCCAAGCATCCACATATAATTTTTTTTTTTCACGTTTCGTAGTTTCTAGATTTAATGTTAGAGGGAATTCCGTGTAGAAAATTGATGCGAGAAAAGTTTATTATGACATAAAAGACATCAGTTTATGCACAAATTTATTTTCATAATCAGAGAATGAACATAAGTGTGGAGCCTAATTGAATGATGCAATAAACATTGGGACCTTGTTGAAATTATTGCCAAAGTACGGTCAATTTATAAGTGGGCCGTGGGCCTAAATTTGTAATTAGAAAACAGTGGGATGCTGAATTACTTCTGGGTCCATAACGTTTGAAACCAATTGTTTGCAAGCCCAAAACATTTAAAAAGGTCGCTCACTTCAACCGAGGATTTCAACTAGGTCCCAACCAATTTTATATATCGTCATTGTGTTGTATAACACAGTTGTTTTACTCGAGGCTTTAAAACTCGATTTTTTTTTCAATTTTGCTCATAAATTGAAAATATCGATTTTTATAGTTTCAACATAATATATGCCATAATTTTTTATTGACTCAAAAATTCATATTTTATGAAACTCTGTTCTACAAATGTGAGAATTTTGACCGAAAGTGATCATCGAATTTCGGATCAGTCTTCACTAAAATTAAAATAAAATTGGCGAATCTAATAAGATTTAATGAAACTTAAAAGAATAATGCGTCGAACAGCCCTATGTGCTATTGCCCTATAATTTTAGGGGCTAAAGGTAATTTATCATTTTAAAAATCTTCCAAGAAATTATAATTATGATAAAATAATGAGAAAATCACTGAGAGGTCTCAATAGTTTATTCATAATTATACTTTAGTTCATCTTTTAAAAACCTTTCACTTATATCCCTAAATTTAAATTAAAATTATTATTTTACATTTAAATTTTTATTTTAAAGTTTAAGAACTAAAGTATAATTATGGTTAAACTATAAAGATCTATTCCTAATTTATATTAAAATAACTATTTAATTTGCATTGATTAAAAAATTTCATATTATTTGTGGTATTTGGAAAACTTTTTTGTGGTTGTTAACAATCAAGAGAAATCTGAATTTCTTTATTATACAAATATTTTGGACAATTTATATCAATCGCTTTTAAAGAAGCTTTTTTTACGACCACTATTTCCTAAATTAAATATTTACAAACAGCACCTTCTATTTTAAATATAAATTTATATTTATTTGTAATTTATTACTTTAACTCAACTATAGTTAACACATATAATTAAGATTATATCTAGCCCAATAATTAAATGAAATCCATCATCTAATTTTTTATATATTTTTTAAATCTCTTTTTGTTTAAACTTTATTTCATTTTAAAATCTCTATTTTTTCATAACTTTATTATTATAAATTTTTTTAAAATAGGCTAGACGTAATCCTAGTTATACGTATTAAAACTAATTGAGTTAAAAAAATAGCGATAAAAATAAAGTGAAGATACTACTGCTTGTAAATTTACATTTAAAATAGAGAATAATACTTGTAAATATTAAACTTATGAAGTAGTTGTTATAAATAGTTAATTTTTAGGTACTACTTATAATAAGATTTTTTTTAGAAGTGATAAATATAAATTTTTTAATAATTTTTTTTTCTATTTTTTGATAGCAATTAGTCATATAAATCATAGGCTCTAATAAATATAAAGTAATTTTGCATTTAGTATTTAATTAGTAATAACTCATTGCCTCCACAATATCTTTCACATTAAATCTCAATTTTAAATTGAAAATCTAAAGACTTAGTGTAAATAAGAAAAATAATTTTGAAATGACTATTCATCAAAGACATCTCAACAATGTCTTTAGGTAGTTACGAGAAGATATCATATTCAAAAAATTTTGATTGTCAAATATTCTACGATAGAACTTAGTAGGGCTCTAATATTTATACAATTGTCGATTTACTAAATTTTAATTACAGCTTCTTCAAATATGTCATATAGAAGAGAATTAATATTTTATTTTATTTTATTATTTATTGAAATATGTTAGAGCTCCTGCTTGTAATTATAAATACTACTAACTTCGATGTGCTCAGACTTTAAATCGTCATGATAATTGTTCAACTAAAATATTTTATCGAATCTGTTATTTTTTATCATTTTATGCTTTGCTCCCTCCTCTAAATCCCATCCTTTAATTCAAAACTATTGATGAAAATTAGCACCAAAAAAAATTTATGGGCTAGTCTTCGTAATTTTTTTTTCCTTATTAAAGTATTTTCAAACAAAATAAGAATAAATCATAAAATTTAAAATGATCCTCAACTCCATCATATTTATGGCTTTGCTTTCTTTGTTATCCCCTGTTTGGCGCGAAGACTAAATGAGGATCAAATCAGGACCAAAATGATACTAATTTAAAAAATAACAATAATAATAATAAATTTTTAATCATTCTTCACAAATTCTAATATAAAAAATATTATTTTACTTCACATACTCAATAATTTTTAATAAAAATAATAATTTTATTTTACATCCTAGACTAAAATACTCGATTCGAATATTTTGATCTAGAATGTGAAATAAAGTATATATTTTTATTAAAAATTATTAAGTATGTGAAGTAAAATAATTTTTTTTTATATTAGAATTTGTGTAGAATGATAAAAAAATTTATTTATTATTATTATTATTGTTTTTTAAATTAGTATTATTTTGGTCCTGATTTGGTCCTCGCGCCAAACAAGGCAATATTTTGTAATAATCCCGTCTTTCACAACCTAGAAATTCAAAAATAAAATAAATAAAGCTTAAACGAACATTTTATAATATATTATCTTCAATATGCACCAATAAAATTAAGCAAAAGAATTTCTCTTATCCATATAAATCATATGCTAATTAATTAATATTTAGATAATCTGACATATTTTCTTTGGCCTTTTACAAGTTTGCTTTTATTTGTGATACACTAGCTTGGAATTCAAGCAAAAATGACATTTTTTTTAGTTAATGATCAATAAAACATAAAATGAATATATTATATTTATTTTACATCAAATAAAAAAATTAAATATAAATATTAATTTGCAAAGTAATCTATAGATATTTTAACAGAAAAACATTATTAGCACTTTTCTTTATTATTTTTCTTTCTATTTGATTTAGTTAGTATATTTTTATATTATTAACTTATTAATCTCATGAAAGATGAAACCCACATGCTTCTCTTCTTATATATATCTAATGTTAGATGCTCAAACTCCGCGAGATGCTACTCACATCATCAACCCTCATAATGCTCACTCGATTTCTCGACCAACCAATAAACTAACTATCAGGCTAGATGATGCAGATGATTAGTTGTTAAACGTCCTCTCATAGAAGAATTTTGTACTACTCTAATAAAGACCTTCAATTAACTTTCTGTCACAAACTTTACTACCAAAAAATTCCATCGACTAATACAATATATTCAAATAACTAAGATGCGAAAACATTCTCCGCTTGGTGAAAACCAAAGGTGGCTCTATAGAATCCAATACATATTAAAAGGTGACAAATCGTATGATATCTCGTTAATCTCATTGATGAACTTACGCAGAACAGTTCACCTTTCACTCTAGCTATGATCTTGATAGCCTCGATGCCTCATAAATTCAAGGACAAAACTGACTCAAATACTTCAAGGACATCTTTGAGCTTTTGAGCCAGTAGATCTTTCAACGAATACAAGTACTAACTATGCTCGATAACAAATTGGCATAAGTGGCCTTGAATGGACTGATTCAACAAGCTTTGTACTAGCAAAAATTAGCAAGAATTTTCAACAGTGCTTTGCCATGCCAAAGGTAGTTTTTAAATGTTCTTTAAACTCAACTTAATCAAACAAGAGCCACATGAGTCGATATGTCAACGACATATTTTCATGTTAATAGCTATCGAATTTGATGTGTTAATATATATATATGTATATATATGTATGTATGTATGTATGTACATACACAAAATGATATAGGTCATGTTGTCATGTGAAAAGAAATTGATAGAAGGTTTATTAATTCTTATTGAACTCAGATTAGTTCGAGCTTTGATGAGACCCATCGATTGACCAAATTTTTATTCTATTTGGCTCACCAAACATAATGCTTGCCAAATCAACAATATTGAGTGGGCCCTACTATTGACGTGGCGCTCCTATTGGCCGGCTGAATATTCGGCCAACCTAAGGGAATAATTGCTACTGATGTACTGGACCTACCACCAACTATTTTTTCATTTTATTTTAGTCTCACTTCCCACTAATGAATTCATGAGAACCTTTAAGAAAGTGGAGAACAAAACTATTTTCTTCAAATTAAGTGAGAAATCTTTACCTGTTACCTTGAATAACTTTGTTTAGAACTTCATTTATTCATAAATTATGATGAGTATAAAGTTATAGATGAGACCGAGGTCATGAATTTCAAAAAAAAAAAAAACACATATTTGAATAATTTTTTTTTTTCATGCTCTTAATTAGAATTCAAGAATATACTGAGTTTTTAATGAGTAGCAGCACGATACTCAGCTCAATTATAACTTATTCGTGTTAGTTTATCAAATTTAACGAACGTGTTTAAATATTATTAAAAAGCTTGACTCTTAAATGAACATGTTTGAAAATAATAATATTAAATTTGTCTCTCTATTCATAAACAATGCATGCATATAAACATCATGAGTATGTATGCTCATTTAAATCTCAATAATTAAGAAAACGTTAATGGAATTGGTTAATTATATTTTTAGCATTATAATATATTTAGTGACATTATTATTATTTAGTATTACTGCCCAAGAATAACAAAGTATTTATCTTTTAGATCGTTTCTATTTAATTGATAACTTAATTTAATACTCCATGGATTGTTTATAAATTATTTTACTTATAACTTGATACAAACTAGTTTTATAGATAGTTCAATTACAAGATTCAAACTTGAGCCTGATAAACCGAGCTTTAATAAAGTAGTTGTTGATGCAAAAAATGCACCACAACAGAGAGAAATGAGACAATAATTTTTACGTGAAAATCCGAGTGTCCTGAGAAAAAATCACAACGCCGTCCAGGCGATTTGAATCCACTAATCGAATCTCCTCTTACAAAACTTGATCTTTAAATGGAGACCGAATGAGTACAAGAGGGATAGAGAGAGAGGAGCAGCTCAGCCCGAGAGAGAGAGGAAGGAAGGGTCCAAAAAAAGAATGTCCTTAGAGAGAGCAATCCCCCCTTATTTATAGCTTGGAGAGGAGAGGACATAGTAGGTTTAGTCTGCCACATCTAACACCTACTTCTGCAAAGGACAATTAGGGAGTGGGCTCCCATACTGTCTTAAATGTTGAGTTGACATAGTAGTACGGAGGGTACGATCTTGTGATATCTCTTTGGCTGTTCGACAAGGAGCTGCTGTTGGGCTGTTGTTCGGCAAGGAACTACTATTGAGATGCTGTTGAGCAGCTAGAGGTGTTAGAGAAGGTTCTAACAGTAGTCAAAAGCTTTACACATTTACGAACAAAGACTGAACAATAAATTTAAAATAAGATTGAATATGGGCATGACCAAACTCAACTCAATCCGATTAATGACCAATAATCCTAACCACAAGTTGGAATATATATATATATATATGAGAGAGAGAGAGAGAGACTCAAATTTGATTATAATATTTTGAAAATTATTTTATTTCAAGTGTACTTTTTAGTTAATTGAGCTTGATTATTATTGCCTTATTTCCCAAATTTCCACATGTAGTATCTATATATGTGAAATAATCTTACTATGTTGTAAATAGCGTTTACGTATATATTGAGATGATATGAAATTAAATTGATTTATTTGAATAGGTTGATTTAAATTTATGAGTTAGCAATTATATATAACATATATAAAATTAGATTTGTGGTGATTTTCTAGCCTAATATAAGGATCTAAATTGGAGATCATTAACTGCTAATGAAGAACAAGCAGGTAGACCTTAAATTCGAACAAAATGAAAAAAAAAAATTATAGTATTCAAAAGAAAATAAAAATTAAAAAATCAAATATATTTAAGTTTGAATGATCACTATCCAACAAATTTATTACATAATCATCAATCTTATTCTTATTAACTAATTCTTCAGCAATAAATAGAGTTAATGAATTGCATGAGTTCGTTAGGTTTTTGATTTCAAATTTGATAATTTTCTCGAATTCAAATCAAAATTTGAGTTGATACGAGTTAGGCAATCAACATTTTGTACTAAATAAAATCGTGTTTCAATTAAGTATTAAACTTGTCAAGTATGATAGCATTAGTGAAAGTAATTTACTTGTTTTTATATGCCTATGTAGCTTATTTTATTACAAAAAATATATTTTATGAGTTGTCCATTGTATATATTAATTATTTTTCATATTTGTACATATAAATGTAAGTATTATAATAATATTTTTCTTAATTTACAAAGATTGAATCAAACTTGCGTTGTATATATCGATTCTACTATGTCAATCGAGCTGATTTTAAATTCGAATTGAGTGAAAGTTTCAAACAAATTTTAAGTTTCGAGCAAAATTAAACAGTAGCATAGTGCAATGTACCTACCATCACAATCAAAAGTCCAATCTCCCTGCATAGTCCATAGTTCCATGAATTTCTCTTATATATCACCATCAACATTATGGCCTATTATTATCCACTTCTTAATTATTCCTTATCTGTATTATTTGTGATTATTTGCATCAATTTTATTTATTTTTCAAAAGGTCAAAAAATATCATTTCTATGTCATCCACATTACATAAATAAACATAAGATCAATTTCATATATACTACATATTTAATTTTCTAATTGAATAATTAATTTAATTTTATTTATGTCTTACCCATCCATTCTTAATTAATTACGCTATGCACACTCAAAATATTATAAAATCTTACATATACACATTTTAACTTATTTCTATTATAATGAGTAATCATAATTTTTTAATAACCTGACTATAGTTAGATTACAAAAAATCTAAACCGTTTATCATATTATTTTAAGAATATTTAAATATATTTTGAGTGAAAAATCCTAAAACCTTAATATTTAGGTGGCGGCAACGGAAGGAGATATTCGCGATGTGAATTGATTTTAGGACAAATCAGCGCTTTAGTGTGGTATTGAGGAAGAGAAAAATATGTACCATTAAAAGTAAAAATATAATTTTAATGATTTACTAACAGAATATTTTTTTTTCAAATAGATTTTGATTAAGTTTTAACTCAAATGTGTGTATGTAAGATTTTGTAATGTTTTGAGTGTGCATAGCGTAATTAACTAAGAATGGATGGGTAAGACATAAATAAAACTAAATTGTGTGGCATGTAGGTAATTATTTCTTTTTAATTTTATTTATTTTTCAAAAGGTCATAAAATATCATTTCTATGTCATCCATATTACATAAATAAACATAAAATCAATTTCATAGTACATATTTAATTTTCTTTAGAGATCATACACAATAACTAAAATGAAATCAATTCATCAAGACTGCACTTTTCCTACATGCACACCTAATATACTGTCTGAATTTAAGACCAATTCATGCTTTCTTGAAATAATCAAATTTCAACTTAATTATGCAAAATTAACCTTATATTATTATCAGCATAAGAATTAATCTTAATCATTTTGATTAATTTCTAATCAGATTATTGTCTATTATCAAATCCTGATCCAAAATTACAATAATAAATCTTAAGCCCTATCAAATTATATTCTTGCCCGAATAACAACAATAAAACCCTGATCTCAATCATTTTAGATTCGAAAAGTGACAAATTCTATCGTGATTACATATAACAACCGTTCATATACCTAAACTTAATATTCATGGCTAGCTAGATCATATACAAATTAAATAATATAACTTTCTATCGATAATAAATCTGTAGCTCATTGATAAGCTTCACAGTATGGAACTTTTTTTTCAAAATTATATTAAAAATAATCGAAAAACTTAATTCAAAATCTGAAATTGGTAAGCCATGATGTCATATGCTAAATTTTTAGTAATCAACAAAAAATCAGCTAAAGTTATGAGTAATAAAAGATGATAATATATTTGTATATTCTCAGGTTAATTCTCCTAATATTTCCCGTTGCTAATAAATATATATATATAAAAATAAATAAATAAATAAATAAAAGGCATATATGTAAGCACTAAGAAGCAAGGAAGAAATCATTTTAAAACGAATAAATTCAACAGTATACCTAGAAATATACGTTAAAAACATGATTTTTATTTTATTTTCATTTATTTTTTTTTAAATTTTTTTTCAAAATCGTCTTTTTCTTCCNCCCAGCTGCCGCCCGATTCAACCCATCTTCTTCGGCGACGCGGCAACGTAGGCGCGCGCTTCTCTCTGGCGATGGAATTTACAACAATCAAAACTGATGAGACTTGTGGTCAAACCTTATCGTCACTCCTCGTCGGAAGTCTCCGGCGTCGGCTGCTGGTTCAAGTCAGGATTCTTACACGACCTCGCCGCAGCAGCAACGGTCGTCGCCTGCGGAGGCGGCGGCGGAGGAGAGGGGAGTCCGGCCTGCAGAGCGTCCACGCGTGCGCCGACCTCAGTCGCTTTCTTCCTGACCGACGCCGCCGAGAGATCGCCGCCGACGACCTCGTCCACTGCGAGCTCCTCCGGGAAGTTGAGCCGCGCCGACCGGCCCCTAAGGAGGAAGACGGCTGTGTCGTAGGCCCTCGCTGCCGCCACCGGCGAGGTGTAGGACCCCAGCCATATCCTCGATCGCTTGTTTGGCTCCCGTATCTCCGCCACCCACTTCCCCCACTTCCTCATCCTTACACCCCTGTACGGCCTCTCCTTTCCCGCAGCCGCCTCCCCAGATCTCCGTCCAGAGGGCGGCGGCGGCGGCGGCCTGCTTTCTTCCGCTCTCCCCTCCATCTCTCTCTCTCTCTCTCTCTCTCTCTCTCTCTCTCTCTCTCTTTCTCTCTCTATATCTCTTGCCCTTTGGATTTATTTTGTTGTCTGATTACGCGATCGACACCATTGAAGATTACAATAAAATGACGATAAACTACAGACAGCTTCCTACAGTTCTACAATGCTAACGAATTGGTCCAAACTTTTGAAAATATTAAATTTCGGTCCCTACAATTTAAATGTTATAACTCCACGATCTCTATATCACTAAAACACTGAAATATATATCCGCTCTGTCATGTTCTTCATCTCAACCTCAATGTCCTCATCTCTGATTGTTCTATCACGCTTATCCGCATCGTCAAGATCTCCTCCTCTTTGCACTGAGGCCTCCTCACCTCATCCGTGCTAGAAATTTGCTCACCATGCACATGTTATATTGGCTGTAAAATTGTAGATAGTCTTTGCTTGTTTGATGATAATAAATCAAAATAATGATCATTTAATATTGTGTTGAAATGTTATGCAAAACAAAATTTTACACTATATAGATGGAGTATAAGTTTCAATATAAAATATCATGAAAAAAGAAGGATGAAGACCTCTCAAGGATGAATTGAATTAATTAACTTTTAATTCATAATTCAGTACGAGAGAAAATGAAAGGAACTAAAATTTATCTGTAAATTCTAAAGCATCTCAATCATTGTGCATCACTCATTGTACTAAGAAAGAGTACTTGCTCTTAATTATTGGCCTTTAGAATAATAGATCAAGTTATGTGAGATTTAAATTTATCTTTAAAAATGATAGCTAGATCTAATGTGTAGAGTTTGATCTTACTTTTTAGAGTGATAGATCTATTTATAAAATCATAGGATTTATACTATAGAATAGAACATTTGACCTAACCATCTTAAAATTTTTGTATTTAACTTTTTATGTAATTTTTATTTATTATTTGCATAATCATGTTTTATTATAAGGATATTTTTCTAATGAAATTTAAATATCATGAATGTACCCAATTTTTTCTTTATCTTGGATATGCCTAACTAAGAATATATTAAAAATCTCTTTTATATTCACTTGAAATATACTTTTACCTTTTATTTAACTAAGTTTTCTAATATTTGATAATGGATATAATACAGTACCTCCCTAATTTTCTCTTTCTTTTAGTCTTACTCTTTCTATTCTTAATCTCCATTCTATAGCAGCAATTCCTGCACTATTTTCGGTATGCCTCTTTTCTCTCTCTATACATATATCTCTATCTCGATCCCATGTTCAGCATCAACCCTTAGGCTACTGCCTCCACATCTCTAAGTGCAGGTGGTGAAATTTTGTTTTAAAATTTTACTATAGTATATAATACCATAACAGTAGAATTTAACATATCAGTATAAAATGATCGATCCTCATCAAAATTGAAAACAAGTGTAACGAGCATGCAATGAAACTTCAAGTATGCTATAGCCAACTATGCCAAGAACTTATATGATGGCAATGGAGGAGATGATAATCATACGTTTCCCAAATAACAATTTTCATTGATATCGAACATCGCCCTCATAAGACAAATAGGAGGTATTCATGTGACAGGAGAGAAGAGGGAGGCTGATGATTATTAATTTTAAAATTTTTGAGTTCTTAATATATTTAATTTTAAATAACTTACATTAAAGATCTCCTAGCTCATTAGGGATAAAGTGTGTATAGATACCAACAGATCTCAGATTCAAACTATATCAGTGTAATTTTCAAATAAAACATGAAAATTAGTAGTATTATTATTTAATGATTTCAAAAAAGAAAACTTCAAAACTAATGTGGAATATTTATTAATGAAATTTGAAAGATATTACACAAATATGGACTTCTTGTTAATAGATTCAAAGTATAGGAATCTGTAGGCAATTTACGTTAGATAGTGTAATCGAAGTTCATCTACTTGGCAGGTAAATAGAGATAGAGAGAGAAGGAAACCGGAAAGAAGAGAAACAAAAAGGCAGCACGCAAGCCCTTTTAAAATTTGAAAAATTGCTTATAAGTCCCTGAACTTTTACTTCCTTCTATCTGTCTCTAGTATATGGATTTGAATGATGATATTTAGGTCCTTGAAATATTGATTAATTTATAGCTTGTCGATCTTCATTGGTGCTAGTTAGGCAGTTGTTGACGTAGGACACAGGGGGTCCCAAAAGATAAAGAGAAAAGAAAAGAGAGCCTCGAGAGACGGCAGCATGCAGAAAGCTAGGCCTCGTGATTAAAGTTTAAAAGAGAGTAATATGCATCCAGAATAGCACACCAATATTTTTGGTGGTTCAGAAAAGAAATCCCCTATGTCCACCTAGCATCAGTGAGGGAAGTTTCACTATGAATCAAAGGGGTGGTCGGAAGACCAGTACAAAGGGTGAGGAAGAGGAGAGAGAGAGAGAGAGAGAGAGAGAGAGCTCTTATTACAAAGGTGTGAGAAAAATTCTGCTCCTGCCTCCTTTCTTTTTACTGAAGCCTCTTCAAGGGTATTTGTAGGCAACAGTAAAATGAGAGCTTGACTTTTTGATCTTTGGCATTGCTTCTAGGGATTCGTGAGGGCTGGAGCATGCGGGTCTTTGATTTGCGTGTCTGAAAAAAGTATCTTGTACGAAAAATAGCACGGTCAGGCCACGCCGACTGCGACAGGTGCAGCTGAGGAATATCGTCATCGATGTTGCTAGGGAATCCTCCCAAGGGTCATGGACGATGCTTAGCCGAACCCTCGTGGCTGAGGTTTGGGACCTGCGAGAATAACAGTATTTAAATAAGAAGTTAGTGCCATCTGAGAGCCGCGTATATGGCTGTGATGCAGTGTTAGAACTACGTGTTAACAGCAGTTGTTCCTTGCCTTCTTACTTTCATGAAGTACTTTAGCCCTAAGACTATTTTGGTATAATTCAAAGCTAAAAGTATTAGATTAAAAATAATAATAAATAAATAAAATTTTATTACATTCTACATATATTTTAATATAAAAAAAATTATTTTATTTCATATACTCAATCATTTTCAATAAAATTATAAATTTTATTTTACATTCTATACTAAAATATTTTATTCTTTAAAGATGTGAAATAAGTTGATAGTTTTATTAAAAATAATTAAATATATGAAATAAAATAAATTTTTTATATTAAAATTTATGAAAAATATAATAAAAATTTATTTATTTATTTATTTATTATTACTTTTAATCAAGTATTATTTTGATCTT
Organism: Apostasia ramifera; assembly: GCA_019297695.1. Lineage (NCBI taxonomy): Eukaryota > Viridiplantae > Streptophyta > Magnoliopsida > Asparagales > Orchidaceae > Apostasia > Apostasia ramifera. The sequence continues at coordinate 17,959 of JAEMOT010002498.1, read as the reverse complement.
AAATAAGATCAAAATGACTTGGAGTCAAACAGGCCCAGATTTCCTTATAGTCTATTCTTGACAGCATGTGAAATTTGTTTGGACAAGTTTTTTAGATTAAAGTTTCATATAAGTCTTCGTCATTAATTTTTATAATTTTTATTTTGCAGATTTTCAAATATTATATAAGTTTGAAATATAATGAAATGATGTAACAAAAATATAATTTTTAGTTAGAAAGTAAAACTATACTTAATCTAACGCCTCATTTAGTTGAAGGTAATTTTTTTTTCAACACAAATTTCAAGTATAAAAATTAATTTTAATTCACATCTAATATAAATACGAATATTAGAATTTAAAGTATTTCACATTTTATATATTTTTTAATATTAAAATATTTTTTTTTATTAAATTTTAAAAATAAAAATTTTTTTTTTTGTTCGAAAAAAATTTGAACTAAACGAAGCCTTAAATCAAAGACAAATGAATCAGAGAACGACAAACCATAAATTTCAATGGCCTATAAATAATTTATCTTTTAAACTTTTTATTAAAAATATGTATGAATGCTAAAAACTTTTTTCGTCTAAGTCTATGCTACAATTAAACGTGTCAACAATCATTGCATAAATGAACTAATTTTTAATAACTAGCTATTTATATAGAAGACATTTTAATTAATAAAAACTATATATCTTATCATTAAAAATAAAATATTACGTATATTACACTAAAATATTATAAAATTATATATTCTACATTAGTTTTGGATAAAATTATACTATACTTCAAATCTTCGGCACTTAAACTATAATTTATAATCTAAAATGTTAAATCTTATGCCCTAAATTACCTTGATACTAAAAAACTAAATCCTAAAAGTTAAATCTTAAATTTTAACATGATATTTTATTATAAACTTATGTGTAATACATAATAGGATAAAATTTATAAAAATATATCATTAATTTAATTTATATTTTTTTTCAAAATATTTTTAAAAAATACATAATTTTTAAGATTTTAACGTGATATACGTAATATGTTAAATTTGATAATGAAATACATAATTTTTTTTAATTAAAGTTACTTTATGTAAATCTCCTTTCAATTACTTTATTCAATTTTGAGAAGATCTATTTTTTCTTGTAATTTAGGAAAATAACGGTTAGAATCTTTTACTTTGGACTTTCGATGTATTGCTGACTAACTATATAGATACCTGAGTGCTAGAGTTTGAGCATTGATCGATGATGATCGAATTCTAGATGATGATCGAATTTTAAGGTGTTTCACCTTTCATGAGCATATTATTATGTGAATAATAGAGAAAACATGGCTTATAACGCAATTAAACAGTGCTAATTATTATTATTATTATTTTTTTAACATTACTAATCATTGAAAGATTGCTTCCAATATAAGTTTAAAATGGGATTGTAAGTCAAACATACACTGAACTAAAATGGGGAAACATTTCAGAAAAAAAAAAAAAAGATAATTACCTATATGTCACATAATTTAATTTTATTTATACATTATCCATCCATTCTTAGTTAATTATGCTATGCACATTCAAAATATTATAAAATCTTACATACACATATTTTAATTTATTTCTATTATAATGAGTTATCATAATTTTTTAATAACTTAATTATAGTCAGATTACAAAAATTCTGAATCGTTCATCATATTATTTTAAAGATATTTAAATATATTTTGAGTGAAGATTCTAAAATCTTAATGTTTAGGTGGCGGCAAAAGAAGGAGACATTCGCAACCTGAATTAATTTTAGGATAAATCAGCACTTTAGTGTGATATTTTGGAAGAGAAAAATATGTACTATTAATAGTAAAAATATAATTTTAATAATTTACTAACAGAATATTTTTTTTTCAAATAGATTTTGTTTAAATTTTAACTCAAATATGTGTATGTAAGATTTTGTAATATTTTGAATGAATATAGTGTAATTAATTAAGAATTGATGAATAAGATATAAATAAAATTAAATTGTGTGGTATATAGGTAATTATCTAAAAAAAAAAAAGTGAAAAAGATGAAGGCGGACTTTTCATACTTTAATCGGACTGAGCCTGGCCCAAACTGACCCGACCCAACCCGAGATTGGCCCGGCCCGAGATGTCAGAGGCGGCTTTGCCGGCCGACACGTAGCAGGCTGAACTCGCCAGCCGAGGCGTGTGGGTCCCACCGGCACTCCCACGCGTCAACCCAGCAAGCACGTGACACGTTGATGACGTGGACGTTTTTTTGGCTTGGTCTGCGGAAGCCCACCATCGCAGCTTGATTCGATGACACGAGCACCCATCAGGCCATCACCCACTTCCACAGGGGACCCTCCGGTAGGCGAATGGAAAGGGGCCACGTGGCATCGACGCGCGCTTGTGCCGTTGTGCGACGCGGACGCTAACCTTGCGGATGGGCGGCGGATAAGATCAGACGGCTGGGATTTGTTTAGAGGGTCGGTCGGAGGCCGCCTGGCCGTCCGTCCTCCTCATGATGGGGTGTACTAAAAAAATGAAATGAATGGCGGTGGAAGCGTTTATTAGAGCCATTCGTTGTGAAGACAAAATAATATTAAATATTTTTTTAAAAAATCATTTATAATTCATATCAACGAAGAAATAATTTCGAAATTTTTAAAAATAATATTTTCAAGGTAACATCAGGGTGATCAGAGCTGGTTAGATCAGAAAATAAATCATGTATCAGATAAATTGAAAATTATCCAAAATATGTCTTCAAATATAAATAAAATAATTGAATCAAATTAGAGTCACAGATTTTTTTTTAAATAAAAAATAAAAACGCAGCTGTTATTAGCTACAGTAGTAAACATAAGATAATAATAATATCATAAATATAAAGAAAATCAAATATATTCGATAGAAGATGAAGGCACAAAAAAAATAAAAAGATAATTTTTACAGTTGTATGTGATTTATACTTTTAGTATTCATTGCAACGTAGCCTAAAATAAATTATATTTACGTATTTTTTAAATATATATATATATATGCAATATTATATAAAAATAAAAAAATATATATACGTCTAAATATATATTTATGTATTTACTAAAATAATATTTTTGAATTGATTTGAGTTTATATTGAGAAAGTCAATATTGGCTCAAACTTGACTCAAAATTACACTCAAGCTCGAGTCTAGCCAAATTCAAATAAATTTTGAGCGAGCTTGGAACTATTTTTTGAGCTCGAGCGAAAATTGATTAAATAAAACATCATTTTTAGATAACAAAGGAATATGACAAACTAATTAAAAAATAAAAAATATATGCAATTATCAAAATTTAATTATTTTCTATATTTTAAATATTAATCACAAAAATTATAACTTATGCCACAATAATTGTGACATACATGTAACAAATATTATAATTTTTAAATAATTTTTTATGACCAATATCTAATATTAATTATTTGAGTGTAAAACTTATAAAATCATTAGATTTTAGTGCTATATATATAATTATTTCTATTAAAAAAATTATAATAAAATATAACCTAAAACATAAAGCAAAATACTCGAAACTCAAAATTCAATTAAAACTCGCTCGAGTTTTATTTCGCTCAAATTTTATTCAATGTTCTTATAATTTGAAATTTACTTGCTCAAAATAAATCTATTTAACTCATATCAACTCATTATATATATTATTTCTAAATATATATTAAACTATTTTATATGCATGAATATAATATATATATATATATATATA